>JAADVD010000288.1:0-37125 GCA_023334535.1 Pythium vanterpoolii
AGTCGTTTGAGCACATGCGCTTCCTTTTGCAATTGAGAACTAGCTTGTGTCTGCTTGTTTTTGCGTGTCTAGATTCGCAAAAACAAGTTTTTTACCCGTAAAGCTGGCCAGAGATAATAAAACAGAGTCACTGTAACGAGGGAGAAAGTTAATTCGAATCCGAACAGTCAGCTCAGCTCTGATTTATTCTATAAAAATGAACGACTTAGACAGGGTGTTGATCTAAAAGCGAGAAATAATGGTCGGACACGACAAAATCGCTGCAAGGCACAATACAACATATTATCTTATTTGGTGTGTCTTGTATAAGAGAACCGCCTTATCCGTATCCCAAAGTGCCTCTTATAAAGGGCAGTGACTGTACGTACTAGAAGGGTACGGTACATTTCATATTTACCGGAGTGGGTGTAGAGGTCGTAGCCTCGTACGTGTGTTTGAGAGAAGAGAGAGAAAGGAAAGGAGGGGACCGGGTCTCTGTTTGCAGACTGGTCCTCTCCTTTTCTTACTATTGTTTTTTGATTCTGTGTGGCGAATAAAATCTTTATAGTTGTTTATCTGTCTGGCAACGGGGTGTAAATCCTGAAACAGCTGACAAAGGGCACACATAACGTGAGATAATAGCCGAGATCGTTCTTTGTTTTGGTCTGCTAGTGTCGCCTCATCGCTAGTCGAGACTGTCTTTGAATTGAAGAGCTGGGTAATCTACATGCGCGTAGACCCACTTTACCGCATATCGCTCGTGCGTTTTCTCTTCGTTCCGGCGTCGGTAGCGCTGGTACTGCGCTAGGGAGGACTAATTCCATTCGGTTTTACGCGGCGCCTTGATAAGCTCAAACATCCGAGCGCAAGCATGACGACGTCAGTGTCTGCGTCGATGCTTTGCAGTGTAGTCGTCTTGCCGTAATAATATTTGTGGCTAGTGGCGCTGTTGCTAGCAATTTGCAAAGTGAGTCTTATTACCGAATCAGAAAACGCAGTCCTATCCGAGCACTCTCTGCTGCCAACGCCCAGGTATCACGCCTCCTATGAAGCACTGCTGGGGGACGTTCACTAACTCACGTGGTCAAGCCGGGCCATCCTGGGCCCAGTCGCCAACGTCCGAGTAAGTCGTCCATCAAGTCGAGTGAGTCGTTCAACAAGTCGGAGTCGTCCATCAACGAGACATCCGTCATAGGAGTCTCCCAACAACCACCGGCATCTGCGACACGCGGCGCACAAGTCGCCCAAGAACAGTCTGTGACGCGTGCCGCGCCGGCGCGCAGCCAGCGGTGCAAGTCTGGTCGCAGTCATGCTTCGGCACACCACTGGTTCCTGCAAGATTTTCTCACCAAGCGTCCAGAATGTGACGGTCACGAGTTTTTTCGTGGGCGAGAGTTATACTGACCACTGCATCCAAGTGCCGGGCACTATAACGTCCAAGAAAACAACAGGCCGGCAACTCCAGACCGCAAGCACCTTTTCAATGGGTATTATACTTCGAGAAACCACGCAGGAAATGGCTGGTGCTAATTTACGCACTGAAGCTAGTTTCGAGAAATGAAGGCTGGGTCGAACTGGTTTTGATAAAAAGTGGAAGCGTCTCGTCTATGAAGATGTGGTCCTCATGTTCAAGCCGATCCAATTGAGATGTGGAGGAGTGAGATTTTTGTTTTGATTCAAGGGTGGGTCTTGAATAGTGAAAAAGACAAACGACCAGTGCCCACCAACAAAAACAAGACAGCGAGAGAGAGAAAGAGAAAGAGAAAGCGATCCTAATAGCACTACGTAAGGCTCCGAAGAGCATGGCGACGGAACACACGCCGTTGAACGGCGCGACGCCGGCGGCGCGCAACCGCCTCGTAAAGTTTGCTGTGGGCGGCGTCATTGTGGCGGTGCTTGTGGTCGGCATCGTCACACTGTCGCTCGAAGGGTCCGTCAAGTTTAAGGCAGCGTTTGCCGCCACCACAGCGACTGCGGGCTCGTCCGTCGCAGCGCCATTGATCAACGGCTCGGAGCCGTGGAGCTGCGGCGCAACGTCGTACGACGTTGGTTACGTAAAACTCGCCAACAAGAAAGACGACTACTACTACTATTGGTTTGTGGAGTCGAGCTCGGCCGAACCAAGCGAGGATCCGCTCGTATTGTGGCTCACTGGTGGCGCCGGCGGCTCGAGCATGTCGGCGCTGCTCACTGAGAATGGACCCTGTACTCTCAACACCGACGGCCTTACGACCACGCCCAACCCCTACTCGTGGACGCAGAACGCCAATGTGGTGTGGCTCGACCAGCCGACTGGCGTCGGTTTCTCGTACTCGAACGCGATCGAAGACGACGCCGACGTCGACAACCTTAAGGTCCAGATTGGCGAAAATATCTACTGGTTCCTGCAAGGGTTTCTTGCCAAGCATCCAGAATTTGATGGCCGCGAGTTTTTCATCACGGGCGAAAGTTACGCGGGGCACTACATCCCCAGTGCGGGGTACTATATCGTCCAGGAAAATAACAAGCCGGCAACACCAGACCGCAAGCACATCAACCTCCAAGGTGTCTCGATCGGCAATGGACTCGTAGACCCAGTGACGCAGTTCGCCCACATGATCGACATGGCGATATACAACAGCTACAACATCACCACGCTCACGGACGCGCAGATCGCGCAGATGCGCGAGGACACGCCGTTGTGCGTCGCCCTCACGGAGCAGTGCCAGCAGACGCCGCAGCAAGGCACGGTGTGCGCCGACGCCGTCGACTGCATCGGCCGTAAACTCATTGGTCCCTACTCTGTCTCGAAACGCAACAACTATGACGTGCGCAAGAGCTGCACCGAGCCTACGACCATAGGTGGCCTCACGGTCTGCGGTCTCGACGATGCCATCGTGCAAACATACCTCTCCCAACCCAATGTCTTGGCCGCTCTGCACGTCGCGCCCGAGGCCGACAGCTGGGTGACTATCCGCCCCACCGTCGCGGCGCGCTTTGAGCAAGCGGGTGACTACTTCGTTTCGTACACGGACTTTCTGAGTGCGCTGCTGGACGCTGGCGTGCGCGTGCTGATTTATAATGGCGACGCCGACGTGATGTGCAACTGGCAAGGTGGTGACGCGTGGACCAAGGCGCTCGAGTGGAACGGCAAAGCCGCGTTCAACGCTGTGGAGGAGCACACGTTTGTGACGCCAGACAAGGTCGAAGGCGGTGCCGTACGGAGCAGTGAGAATTTGACGTTTTTGCGCATTTACAACTCCGGACACATGGTGCCGACGGACCAACCGGCCGTTGCGCTCGAGATGATTAACCGATTCTTCAAAAACGAGCCATTGTAAGAAAGTCGTCATGAAGGAAGCGGGACGTTGGGAGAAAAAGGGAGAGAATTGAATTGAATTGGAAGTGCTGAATTCAAAGAGGTCGCCGAACACGTTGTTCCAGGAAAGAACCAAATTTTGACTACTGGAAGGGGGTAGCATTGAGTGCCTACAGGCCTAGCTAAAGTGCAGTAAATTGATTTGTTTTTCCGACGCTTGGCCGCTGCTACAATCCTGGTGCTTACCAGGGCAGCGGTGAGCCCGTGTAGTCGTAGAAAGTGCCCGTCTCCTCGACCGTCACCTTGGCAATGACACTCGCCATGCCGACGACGCTGTCGTCCTGGCTCACCGTGCCTTTGTACTCGTTCATGTCGGTCGCAACGTACCCCGGACTGATGACCAGTGTCACGACGGCATCACCCTTGAGGTCCAGCGCCAGCGACTGGTTAATCATGTTGAGCGCTGCCTTTGACGCGCGGTATCCGTACAAACCGCCATTGTCATTGTACGCAATGCTGCCCAGACGGGACGACAGACTCGCGACCTTGGCGACTCCGTTTTTGGCTGCGGCACGCTTGAGGTTCTCGCGGAACGCACGCGTCACTAGGAATGGTCCCACCGCGTTGACTTCCATCTGGGTCATGATGTCGGCCTTTTTGGCGTCCTCCAGCGTTTCACGCCACAACACACCGGCGTTGTTAATCAACAAATCAATGTCTTCGCCTGTGAGTTGCTCTGCCGCGCGCGTGATCGAATGTTCGTCGGCGACATCGAGCTGTATGATCTTGTACGGCTTCAACTCATGCAGTCTCTCGGCGGTGTCGACGTTGCGCGCCGCGGCAATAACGTGCCACCCAGAGGAGACGTAGTAGTTGACAAAGGTCAGGCCAATGCCGCGCGATGCGCCTGTGATGAGCACGGTCTTGGCGGTCATATTCGTTTGGTTCTCCTGCAGCTTTGCTTCTGTCTTGGTCTTGAAAAAGCGGAAATGATCACGCATCATTTGGATCCGTTGGAACACAGTTGCCAAGTGTGCACATGTCTCATATTTACAATCACTCTCCCAATCAACAGCTCGTTCCATCATGGCATGGAACTTCCATGTCCTTCTCCAGCGCAAAAAAATGAAAATAGGGATCGAAATTGAAGGCCTTGTGATGGATAGACACGATGATTCCTATACAAGTTATAATGGTGTTTACCAGGTCATGTTGCGACCCGTGTAGTCGCAGTAGCGGCCATTGTCGGCGAGCGTCGTGGCGGCAATGACCTTGGTCAGGCCGGCAACGCTGTCGGCCTGGCTCACGGCACCACTGTGGGCGTTCATGTCGGTCGCGACGAAGCCCGGGTGCAGCATCAAGCACACAATCTTCTCGTCTTTGAGATCAAGCGAGAGACTGCGCGTGATCATGTTGAGCGCCGCCTTGGACGCGCGGTACCCAAAGAGGCCGCGCGGCACGACTTCCGTAAAGCTAGCATAGTCGGACGAGATTTGGGCAACGATCGCTGAGCCGCTCGCGGCAACGGCGGCCTTGAGCTGCGGCAAGAAGGCGCGCGTGACGAGAAACGGACCAACCGCATTGACTTCAAACTGCTTCATGAGCCCGGCTTTCTGGGTGTTGTCAAGATACTCTTTTTCGAGGATCCCGGCGTTGTTGATCAGCACATCAATCGATTCGCCGTTGAGCGCCTCGGCCGCGCGCAAGATCGACGCTTCATCGGCCGCGTCCAACTGTACAAGCTTGTACGGCGCGAGCCCACGGAGCTATGACAAACCCACGTGAGCTATGCCTCTAGCATCGACCATCTAACGACACAGTACCTTGTCTGCGTTGCTGGGCGTGCGCGCGCACGCAATGACTTTCCAGCCTTGCTGGACATAGTGCTCAGCGAGCGACAAGCCGACGCCGCGCGAGGCGCCAGTGATCAACACAGTCTTGGTCGTCATATTTATATCAGGGCAGATCCTGCAATGCACGGAAGCAGAGCAGCACAGCAGCGAAGACTTCGCTGGGGATCTGCAAATCCAAAACGGCTTGAATTGTGCGCTGTCACTCGCTCTGGTTCCGTTGACCGAAGGCGTTGACGCGATGGTGAAGTTGCGGAATGGCTCGTTTTTGTTCTGAGTACCGACCGTCATTCCCAACACGGCTGTTTGATTCGGATCGACGAGATACTGTATTTATCTTGCTAAAAGTATGTGATGGCGAAGTGAGCTGCTGGGTCAGCCCGCCAGTTGTCTCCTTTGTTTGGTGAGCGGCTTCTGAATACGTGAGTGATTGGTGGATCCATCCCATCATCGTAGGTTGAAAATCCCCCCAGGCCCCGGCCGAGTGTCCTGCAGCGGCCATTGTCCCGCACTCGCGGATCCGCTCGCCCACCCACAGAACGCCCAAGCAAGCACGCACGCACGCACCAGCATGGCGTCGCTCAACGAGAACACGCCGCTCACCGGCGGCCCCACGACGCCGAGCGTCACCAACAAGCTCGCCAAGATCGGCGCCGCGGTCGTCGCGCTTGGCGCCGTCGCTGGGTTGGTCGCGTGGATCACGTCTGGCGGGAACCACGCCACGCCCGAAGGCCACCCAATCGTTGCAGTCACGGCCAGCGGCACCGAAGAGCTGTTCTGTGGGCTCACGGGCCACGACTCGGGTTACATCAAGCTGCCCAACAAGATTGACGACAATTACTTTTACTGGTACTTTGAGTCACGCAGCCAGCCGAGCAAGGACCCGCTCGTGCTCTGGCTCACGGGCGGCCCGGGGTGCTCGAGCCTCATGGCCATGCTGACCGAGAACGGACCGTGCCACGTGCAGCCCGACCTCTCGACGCAGCTCAACCCGTACTCGTGGACTAACGAAGCCAACGTGATCTGGCTCGACCAGCCCACGGGCGTGGGGCTCTCGTACGGCGCACTGGGCGACGAAGACAACAAGGAAGCTGACGTCGGGGAAAACATTTACTTTTTCATGCAGGGCTTTCTCGACAAGCATCCCGACTTGCGCGACCGCGACTTTTACATCACGGGCGAGAGCTACGGCGGCCACTACGTTCCTGCGGCGGCCCATGAGATCTGGACGCAAAACAAAAACAACGCCTCGAGCCCGAAAATCCAGCTCAAGGGCATGGCGATTGGGAACGGTATCACCGACCCCGTGGTGCAGTGGCCGCACACGATCGACATGATTGACAATGCCTACAACATTACGTTGGTGCCCAACGCCACGCAAATCGAGGTCATGAAAGCCGCGGCGCCCGTGTGCGGCGACAAACTCAAGGCTTGTCAGACCGACGACGCCGCGTGCACCGACGCGTACATGTTTTGCGCCGAGAACTTACTCGAGCCGCTGCGGCAAGGCAAGCGCAATCCGTACGACATTCGCATGCCGTGCGATTTGGAGGACCCGACTAAGTGCTACGAAATGAGCTATGTGGCCAAGTACTTGGACTCCAAGAACGTCCGCGCGTACTTGGGCGTGGACGCGGCCAAAGTCGGCGCGTGGCAAGAGTGCAACGGCGCGATCAACGCGGCGTTCTACGCGACCGGCGACCCCGTGAAAAACTTCGCGCCCATGGTGGCCGACCTCTTGAACGACGACATTCGCGTGCTCGTTTACGCCGGCGATGCCGACACCATGTGCAACTGGGCGGGGAACCAAGCGTGGACCCAGGCGCTCGAGTGGAAAGGCAAGGACGCATTCAATACCGCTGAGGAACACTCTTACGTGACCGCCGCGGCGATCGACGCGGGCGTGGTGCGCGCGACGCCGCTGTTTACGTTCTTCCGCATCTACAACTCGGGGCACATGGTGCCGCAGGACCAGCCGGCCGTTGCGCTCGAAATGATCAACAAGTTTCTCAAGAACGTGACATTGTAGAGCAGCTCACGATGGAGGGAAGCCTATTTCGAACGTGGGCAGTCCAGCCAGCAGGAGAAGGTGAGTCCACAGAGGTTAAGGCGGCGGAGGGTGTATGGAGAGAACTGTCTGTAGTGACTGATGTGTAGTTGAAATCCAAGCATCTACTACCTCATCTGACGTTCTAATGTATTCGCTTCGAATATGCGTTGCACAGTCACAGTCACACCCTCCCACCGATGGTCTAGTCCAGTCTACCACTCGCTGATCTTGTAGTCCTTGAGGAACTGCCCAAACATCGGCGGCTCCGTGTTGTCGTCTTGGTGGAGCGCAAAGATCGGATCCAACACCCGCGCAGCTGCATCCACCTCGTCCAGTGGTGTCTAGAGAGGATGATAATCATCATCAGTCAGTCAGATTCAAGCTCTTCTACTCGGAGAACCCTTAAACAGACCTGAAAGTTGTGGGTCGAGGCGATCCGCACGGCCGTTTCGCGTGGGTTCTCATCGTTGATCCAGCCCGTGTCAACCGAGTTCATGAAAATGCCTTGCTGGGCGAGGTCCTCGGCGCACGTGCGCGTCATCATGTTGGCGGCGGCCTTGGCCATGTTGGTGTGCGGATGGTTCGGTGTCTTGGCGCGATAAAACTTGCCTTCCATTGCACTCACGTTGATAATGAACGTGTGCTTGTTGGGGCTCTATGGGTCATCTCACTCTGTCAGTATACTACATTCGAATCAGCCACCAAAGTAGTACTGTGCTACCTTGAGCAAGAGCGGGATCACGCGCTTGTTTAGGATGAACGGCGCCATCGTGTTGATCGCAAACACTTCGACCAGTTCTACAGTCATCACATAGTCACGATCGTTAATTTATAAGAAAACACCCCCGTCTCTAAGATATCCACGCACCCATGGTCTCGATCTCGTCAATCTTTTGGACCCACGTGTTCTTTGCGCGCAAGTCGACTTGCTGTTTGTTCGTGTCGACTTGACCCTGCGGAAAGAGATGCGCCGTGTCGTCGCTTGCGTGATCTTCAGGAATCACGGCCACCTGCGACAGCAGGACTGACGATGGCACCGCCGCGATCGTCGACGCACGCACGAGGGCAGCCTGCTGCCCCGGCGCTACCTCACCACTCGTAACGGGTCCGTTTTCGAGCCCTAGTAGCGCTGCATTGCCCTGCAGCAGCTGCATGGCCGCTACAGACGCCTCGGGCACCGGCGCGACTTCGGTCTCAAGCAAGTGCTTGTAATAATGGACGGGCCGGCGAATTGTCTGCGTGGCATTGTTGATGAGAATGTCGACGCGACCGAACGTTGTCTCGATGTGGTTCATAAACGTGTCGATCACCCCGAGGTCGCGAAAGTCCAATCCGTAGACGTGCACACGATTGCGCCACTGATTAAAGTCAGCTTCGTCGGCAAAGCGATAGGCCGCGTCTTTGGGGAACCGCGTGGTCGCAACCACAATCGCGCCGGCTCGCAGCAGCTTGAGCGCAATCTCATAGCCAATTTTGACGCGCGCACCCGTGACAATCGCCACGTGGTTGGTTAAATCGGCGGTCTGAAGACGCTTCTGGAAATTGAGTGCTGCGCACAACGGACACATGCGGTCGTAAAACTGGTGCAGTTCGCGAAACTTGATTTTGCACGTGTAGCACGAGCGGTGGTGGTGCAACTCGGGCGTTTTCTCCTTTTCCTCCTCGTTTGCAGTCGCTTTCTCAATAGCAGCTCCAGACAGCGTCTCGCCGTTTTGTGTAAGCATACTCGGTGCACCACGGCCACCAGCGACACCATCCGGTACCTGTGCAAGCAGCGGATTCTCCTCGGTGAGCTGGGCGAGCCGTGCAAGTCTGTCGGCGCGTAGCTTGGTGTTGTTAACAAACTGCTGGTCCAGCGCTTTTTGACGCGCGCGCTCGATCTTGGTTTTGCGTTTCTTTTCTTGGCGCTGCGAATCAGCGTCGATGGACTGGCCGTGAAAGAGCTTTTTGCGGAGCTCGTCGATCAGCGGCATGACGGCCTTGCGCAGCGGCTTGTACCGCGGCAATTGGAACTGCGCCAGCGCATCGTCGTCGCGGTGGAACCGTGAGAGTATGGCGACGCATTTCTGTAGCTCGTCGTCGCTCACGAGCGGCGGTGCCTCGTGCTTCGCGACGGCCTCGGACAGCATGGGTTCGTCGTGGTCCATGGCAATTGTCTGGTGATCAATGGCCGAGTCGTTGACTATGGCGATCCATATTTAACAGTTGACACTCACGCGGGGGAGCTGCTCGTACTGACACCTCGTTCCCGCCAAAAACGGAGTTCGTGGGAAAAGACAAAATGGAGAATGAACACCCAGCGAGTATGACGGCGCGCGCCATGAAGAAGGTGCTTCCGGACCGCGCGATCGTCACGCGAGACGCGCGCGTGATGATGAACACGGCCACCAGCATGTTCACGCTGTATTTGTCGACCATGTACGTGACACGCCGCAGGAGAAAGGGAACAAGCTCCTCAAAAAGATTAACGGCTTGCCGTTTGGCCCACAGTGCGCACGACATTTCCACCAAGAACAAGCGCAGTACGATCACGCTGAAAGATGTACTGACCGCGCTCAAGGACACCGAGTTTGAGCACTTTTTGGAGCCAGTGGAGCAGTGTCTGATGGGTACGTAGTCTGGCGAGATGCATTTTGCAAAAAAGGTGGTGTCCTCACACGTCGCATGTTTGTGCTCAGATACAAAGGCCGCGGATGCTCGCAAGCGCGCGCAGAAAGACGCCCAGAAAGCTGGGATTGCAGCCGATGGAGAGCAAGCCAACGATGCGGATGGTGGACTGGAGTCTCGCGCAGTGGGGGACGCCACGGACGAGCAGATCGAGCGACCGATGGATACAGATGCAGATTTGGACGGTGAGCAGACAATTGACGAAGACGAAGAAGGATTAGAGGAGGTGGAAGAGGAGGAAGAAGATGCGCAAGACGATGACGTCATGGAGGATACCGCGGTGTCTACAGTGATGGTGTCTTCTCCCATTTCCAAGCTTGGCGACGACGTAGAAAACGTCACCGAGGCCCTCGAAGATACAACCATGGAAGAGACCAAGAGCATGAATGAATAAGACACTGCAGTCAAATCTTACATTTTCATGGCTTCACTCAAAATACCGACATCGGCTTCGCCGCGACGCGTCGTGGCGTGTTCGAGCACTGCCAGCGGTGCATTGGTAAGCGCGTCCATGGCCTGACCATACGTGAGGCCAATGAGAATGCCGACGTTGACAATATCGTACGGCGACCGCAAAAACAAATCTCGACTCGAGCCACTGGACAATACGAGGTGGCGTCCATTCGTGACGCGTACGAGATTCGCAGCGTTGCTGAAAAAGTATCGCCGACCCGCCGAGTCGCCGAGACACGCAGAATACGTCAGCTCAAAAAAAATGCCACGCTTGGCCGCCGCGTCAATCCACGGCTTCTTGATCTGGAACGGGATGCGGTTCGCAACGTCAAGCGTAATCAGATCGACCGCATCGCCCTGTTCGCAAATGAACTGAAACACCTTGGCATTCAGCGCTTCGACAGCCACAATGTCGTACGTCTTAAGAATTGGCGACGCCATCTAAGCACAGACAGTATTACTACCAATATCCAGTAGGAGCACGTACACAACGTACCATGGCCTGCGCAGCATTCATATCTTCGACTTTGAGCGTGATACGCTTAAGCTGCCGCAACTGCCGACCTGTTGTTGTCGCGAGCACGCCGTTGTGTTGGAGCGTGAGTGAGTTGGCGAGGGCCGCAGCGTACTGTTTGGCCTTTTTGGCGGCTTTGCCCGACTTTTCTGTGATCTCCTGCAATAGTTCTGGCACGAGCGCGGCCTGTTTGTCACATCCAATTAGAGCGCGTCTTTAGAAGCGATGGTGACGGTAAGAAAGAGGGTACCTCTTTGGCTTTCGCGTTGCCTTCGCAGTCGACATTTACACCGACGCATGCGTAGCCCACTGTTCATATCCGCGAACCAAAGTCAGCCACACAGCAGATACACAGCTGATCGATGCGATAGTACCACGTACGCTTCGTGAGCTCGGCGACGCTCACGCGCGCGCCGGCGCGCACATTCAAATCCAGGTACGGCATCTTGCTTGGTCCTCTGCACTGGTCGTGATCGACAACCAGGTCAAAAGTTGCCTTTGTTAACGATATAAACACGTTTGTATCACATCGATACAAACCGATACTAACTGATCGTATGTGGTTTTACTGTCCACCCACTAAAACCTCGACCCACCTCTAAGCCAACCAATCCAGCAGCTCCACTCGCTACCATTGACCTGGTGCACCAGTCGAATGCTCTGTGTGTTTGAGTCCTCGCACAAGTGGAACCACTGATCAAGAACAATGGTGCGTTCAAATGGTAGACAGACGTCTCTATGGACCCACTTCGGCGCGTCTAACGCTATCCGTTCTCCCTCTATGACAGGCTGACGAACAGGAACTCGCAAACATTGAGCTCGCCGCGCTCCGCAAGAAGCGTGCGTTCAAGAAGTTTACGTTCCGCGGCGTGGACCTCGACAAGCTCCTCGACTTGAACCATGAAGAGCTCATGGAGCTCGTGAACGCGCGTGCGCGCCGTCGCTTCTCGCGCGGCCTCAAGCGCAAGCCGATGGCGCTCATCAAGCGTCTCCGCAAGGCTAAGGCCGCCGCCAAGCCGCTCGAGCGTCCTGAGGGCATCAAGACCCACCTCCGTAACATGATCATTGTGCCGGAGATGATCGGCTCGGTCGTCGGTGTTTACAACGGCAAGGTCTTCAACGGCATTGAAATTAAGGTGTGTTCCAGAACCTCATAGCTCTCGGGGGATGGTGGCTTTTTCTACCCGAAGAGTGGCCCAGACTCGACGCACCTTCCAAAGTGGAGACCATTCACCTCGAACCAGTCGATCGCGTCGGCGTCCATACGGTTGAGAATTTTTAAAGTTCTTGATTGTATCAGCGTGGCGGGAGAGACTGGAAAGAGGGTTTTCCGCTGGTGCGTTCGGTTCGGCCCGGCTGCCATCCCCTCGTGACGTTCTGTGTACGGGGCGACCCAGGGAGCATGATATGTCACGGCTTGCGTTGGATGTATACGTGGATGCCCAGCGGTCGGCACAGTCCGTGCGTCTGTCTGTGGGATCGCGGCGGCGGCTACTGACGTTTTCTCTTTTCGTTGTAGCCCGAGATGATTGGCCACTACCTTGGCGAGTTTGCGATCTCGTACAAGCCAGTGACCCACGGTCGCCCGGGTATTGCGGCTTCGGCCACGGCCCGTTTCATCCCGCTCAAGTAAGCTTGGTGAACCTTGTTCTGGACGGCCCGAGAAGCGGGGTCTGTTTTTGTGGCAGGCCGTGGTGTCTCGGGCTGTTGTGCGCCATTGTAATACACTTGGAAATCAACACCCGCGACGGGGTGTGGCCGTCGGTCGGTCTGCTCGCTCGAGCGGATGGTCGTTGCCCGCATCCTTTATTTTTCCAGCGTCTTTTCCGTCGGCACGTCAGCGGAGCGAGTTGAGGGTAATGCGAAGCGATGCGAGGAGATGGGGTTCGAAGGGTTGCCAGTGATGACGATAAAATCCTTACTATCCCGATCAACGGCATGAGAAGAAACAACAAACTGATATATTTGCACGTCAGTCTGAGGCTTCCCCGACCCCACGCCATCCTCGCTCGTCTTGGCTCGTGTCGTCTCGTCACTCATTGATCGATCTCGTTGTCTGTCGTGTTTGACGGATATTGTGATTGTTTTGTATATGCGTGTCTATATGTGTGTGCGATTTATTCGAGGTTGCCAGTGATGACCGTTCTCATCTGAATTTTCTTCGTGATGAAAATCCTAACTAAATTCCAATTGATCCTACTGAGGCAACCAACATCAAACCCATCTTTTGTCGTATCCCCTTGTACTTGTTTCATCGTGGTCTGGACAGTGTCGAGCCCGACTTGCCCGTGTTTGCGAGCGACGCCGTGAGGTCGGCCACGCTCATGCGGTCGTGGACATGGATTGAGCCGTATTTTTTCTGGTTGCCCACCGACACGACGTACCCAGAGATGGACCGTAATGGGTCCCCAGATACACCACTTAAAGAGGTTGATGTCGTGCCTTTCGCTAGATCGACCGACTGCGGGTGGGTGATCGCGGTTTGAGGGGATGGGAGATTCACGGGGGCTCGTAGAATCGAGTTGGAGGTGATGACACTGCCGGCCAGACTGGTCGCACCAGTGGGCATGCCGACAGGACCGGCCAGTGGGACATTGCCTGAAGCGAGCGATCACCAAGGTAGAAACGTGAGCGGTGCTTTTCTGTCAGCATGGCATGGCATGATTGCGTACCATGGAAAGCGGGGTCGTAGTGAATACTGTTCATGCGTCGTCGGTCGAAACGCAATGTGCCGAGGTTGAGCTGCCCATCGCCCGCGTTGGACAGCGACGCATTCAAAGCCGACGCAACGGAGGCGGTGATAGTAGCGGAGGGTGCGTTGACCGTCATCGTGATTGGCGGGGTACTGGCGCCTGCCTGGTTGCTCACCGAGTACGACCGATACGCCGCCATGTTTGTATTGCTCGTGCGCACATTCTTGGTCGTCGTGGTACTTGGAGCAATGGTGATCGTTGCAGCGGGCGGGTGCGCCGACTTGGGAAAGGTACTCACGGATGGCGCCGGGTGTTGTTGGTTTGGACTGTAGATGGCCGGTGCCATCGAACTCTTTCGAAGTAACGAGCCCGCGATGCCATCGCTGGAGGTAGGTTGGGGGGCAAGACTTCGGGTGGTCGTCATAGGAGCACTTGTCGTGGACACCTGGAGTTTGTGCTTGCTTGGCACTGTTGACGGCGCCAAATTGAACTGCGTGGAAGGGAGATTCGCTGGACGTTCCACCGACTGAGGCACCACGGCAGCGGTTCGCTCATGCAGAAAGAGCATTTCCACGCGCTCGCGCTCGTCCGCTGTGATGTCACGTCCGTCTAGGCTTCGCAGCGTATTGAGCTTGAACACGACAGTGGGTCGATACGTGTGTTTCTTCACCAACGGATTGTTGACGAGATGCAGTTCCACGATCGTCGGCAGCGACGTGAGTTTGTCGAGTTCTTCTAATTCACCCAATCGATTGTTCGAGAGATCGAGAAACTACACAGCCGCTAAGGTAAGACTATGAGGGCTCAGCCACCTGCGATCTGCACGTACCTCTATACTCAGGAGATCGTTGAAATTCGATAGGGATCGGAGGCCATTGTCGTCGACGCTCAGCACGCGTAAGCGTCGAAGCGATTGCGTCGACTGGGGATCGAGCTGGCGAATTTTGTTCTTGTCGAGACGCAACTCCAGTAGCTCTGTATTGGCCTCGAGTCCGCCTACAAAGACGATCGCGTTGCCCTGAAGATGGAGCACCTGATAAAAGATTAATTTCCCATGAGCCGACGAGCACCCTACCAAGCCACATGGAAAATTTTCTTACGTACCCGGAGACTGTCGAGTTGTGGCAGCCCGAGGGCGGACATATCGTTGATTTGGTTGTATGCCAGAAACAACTGCTCCAGCTTGGGGCAGCTCAGAATCCCTTTTTTGTCGGCTGCGTCGGGCACAGCGCCCCCCATTGCAGTGGGGCTCAACAGCAGCTGCTCGATTCGATTTCGATTCAGGTTCAGGGTCCGCAGTTTGGGCAAGGCCTCCAGCCCCAGAATGTCGCTGATTTGGTTGTTCTCAACATTGAGATCCCGCAAGTTTGGAAACGTTTTCCCGTGGATGCTGCCGAGCTCTCGAATGCGACACGACGACAAGTCAAGCTCCTGCAGACGGTCAAAATGGCTGCCGCTGCATTTCTCCGCAATGAACTCTAGCGTCAGCTTGCCGCTGTACTGTTGCTTGGCTTCGCTTTGCTCTTGTGGGGAAACACTCACGCCGTCGAGCACCTTGACACGACGCACGTAGTATACCGTGTACAAACGATAATCCTGTCGCCGCGCTATATCATTGCCCGACAAATCCAAAATCGTGAGCTTCGGAAGGGCCTTCAAATGCTGTACTTCGTTTAGGTTCTCAATACGGTTGTTCCCAACGTACAACTCCATGAGCTTCATCGCCGACGCGAGTCCTCGCAGACTCGTAATCAGATTGTCTTCCAGTGACAACTGGGTCAAGTTCGCCAGAGTCTCGAGTTGATCGATCGACATCAATCGATTGCGCGCCAGGTTCAACCGCTTTAGAAAAACAAGAGACGATAAGTTTTCGATCTTGGCGATGTCGTTGTCCTCGAGATTTAGTTCTTCCAATCGTGTGCAGTTCTGAAGACCGTCAATGTGTCGTAGCGCGTTGTCGGCAAATGAGAGTATCCGCAAGTTGACGAAAAAATCAAAGCCTTCGATGCAACTTATCAATTCTCGCGTCAAGATAAGATCTTCCACGGCGGTCCAGCAGGGACTTTTGTCCACATCACAGGCAGCACTTTCGTTTCGATCCTCACGAGCTGTACTTGGACTCACAGCCGCGTTGGTGGATTGATACCGGCTCCATAAAACGTCGGCAGACAGCTTGGTAAGAAGCCGTTGAGAAGCTACATACTCGTCCCTCGCAATTTCTTGCTCGTCCAACACTTCGAGCGAGCTGCTAGTAGCTCGGAGCATTCGGAGTCGATAGCGTTTTGCCGAGCAGACTGAGTTTTTCCTCAGATTCAGACGCCGGAGGGGTGCCTTGCAGCCGTGAGAAAAGCTGGTGAGGTCGTCGAATGTCTGGATCTGGTTGCCGCTGGCATCGAGATCCACTAGGGAGGTGAGGTTGTCGAGGTGATCAATTCTGAGCAGCCGATTGCAGGATACATCGAGATGCTTCAACTTGGTCAACAGCTGGAGTGAAGCGTCGAGATGGGGGATACGGTTGTACGCCAGCACGAGCACTTCGAGGCCTTCTTTGATCATACTGAGGTCAGGCATGACCTCCATACCGCAACCAATCAGGTACAACTGCTTCAATCGACCAGCGGCCACGAGATTGATCCTGGTAATCGGAAGCATCGACTCACTTGATGGTAGCCCAGTCTCCAGGAGTCGGAGCACAGCGTCGTCAAGGATGGTCGCATCGGGGGAGACACTCTCCTCATTAGAGACTCGCGGTGTTGAAAGACGTCGTATTCGATATCGTCGCTCAAACTCGTCGGCCTTGGCTGCCGCTACTCCCAATCCTGAGTCATCCTCAGCTGCGCTCTTGGCGTGTGATGCCTCTGCCTCACCATCATGGGCCGGGGATATCACCGCTTCCATCGCTGCCGCTTGCTGGGATGACGTGACGTATTGATACTCGACCAAATACTCGGGGAGCACCAGCGTTTTGTCGAATATGTAGTACATCTTCTGTGCACTGTGTTCGTTCGTCGTACGGCTCGACTTGACGACTTGTACACTGTGCAGTCCGGTGTGATCTTTTTGATCGACTGGAGAGGGCAATGCGTCCGAGTCCATGACCGTCTTGGTGTAGCCTGGAAACACCTTGACCACCAAGAGTGTTCCGCCCGGAATTTTCCACTGACCTTGAGCTGCTAGTTTCGTGGCGTCACGCATCTCACGCGTGAACTCAGTCCGTAGTTCGTTCTCCTGCTCGCGCACACTGATCGTTGCGTACTTCGTGATACTCTCTCCGCTTAGCTCGCGCTTTTGCAGGCTTGCACCTTTCGAAGCAAACGAGGTGAGTAGTCGAGCGGTCTCCACCAGCGAGACCGAATTGGAGAGTTTAATGGCGCCATCGAATCCCATCGCTTGATACTCGCGTGGGTCGCGGAATCCGTATTCCGCCGCATAGAATTGGTCGGGGTCTGGCTTCCGCATGTATTCCACCATTGGTGGTTGACCGTAGAAGAGATACTCGAGCGCGTTTTCCGACACGAAACCCGGCAGCGCCACGCTCTCGATGGTGTCCTCCAACGCCCCACCGCCGTCTTCGTCATTCTCTTTTGCAGAGACTGTCACACCCTTTTTCGAGACGTTCTCCTTGACTTGATCGTCGTTCACAACCAATATCTCTTCCATTCTGGCGTGGAAACGATTGCGGAGGAAGCGATTGTTTATCCGTGTGACGCGTGTGATGCGGACATCCGCGATCCCAAAGGGACGCAAGTCGGCAGCAAACAGACGCGACTTGACGAGGTCGACGCACGATGCGTACCAGGCATCGGACGGACTCCCATCTTCCAACCGGATGTTGCCGCCCGTGTCGAGCTCCAGCATCAGTCTCGAAATGTTTACGTCGGCTGTGTACTGTAGGTGTGAACGGATTCCATCGAAGTCGTGGTTCATTGTCGCAATCGCACGACACTTTTCTCGAAGACAGTCGTCGATCGCTTCGAGTTTTGCTCGCATTACTTGCGCCTCGGTGCCGTGCCCCTGCCCTGCGTCGGTACCTTCGAGATCCGATAGCGCTTGTTCGATCTCTTTCTTGTGCCGCGACAGCGCCGAGATGTTGAGCTCAATGTGCTGTTCGTTTATGCGTCGAACGTCGTTGGCACGCCGTATTCGATGCTGGACGTCGCGTTTCATGCACTTAATGCGCATATTGTAGTACATTTTCTTCTTGAGCATGGTCGCTTCGGCGATCTGCTTGTTGCGCGACGAGAGCTCCACGGTATCCAACCACGTAAGGCGTGGAAGCTGGCACATGAGGTACGTCTGGTAGTTGCATAAGCGACACACGGGGTTGTCGCCATAGTGGGGATCGCTCAGCGTCAGCACACCCAAGCGGTCGAAATTAGCGAGACTCAGCAGGCTTTTGAAACTCGAGATGCGGTTGTCGGCCAAATTGAGTTCCGTGAGGTTTGGGCATCCATTCAACGCTGCGTCGATCCGCTCGATGCGATTTCGGCAAATCCACAAGGTCGTCAGTTTGGTCGCACCCCACAGTCCGTCCAAACTTTCGATACGATTGTCACAGAGCCACAGTTCCTCCAGCGCCGCGAGCTTGCTGAGAGGTGCCATAGACTGGATGGTGTTGCTGTTAAGATTGAGTTTCTTGAGCTTCTGGCACGTCTCTAGATTCTCAATGAGCTGGAGCCCACACTCGGCAATCGTGAGCTGCTCGAGGTTGGCGCAGCTCTCGAGCCCTTCGATTGCGATAATGGTCGGATGCTTGACGATGGACAATTCGCGCAATGCTACGAAATGCAACACGCTCTTCATGCTCGGCCAAAAGCCGAGAAACATATCCAGCGTGGTCACAGTGTGGGCTTTCTTGGCAAACTGCGCGGCCGACAAGCCGTTGTCGCGACACAGATCCTGTAGATCTTTGTTGGCTTCATAGATCTCCAGCCGCGCGCGCTGCACGTCGGAGAGATCGCGACTTGTTCCTTCTGAAGCAGGGGTCGTGTCATCGTCGGCTCTGCCGGTGTAATCGCTTGACGAGCGAGTCGCACTACTGCCGCGCGATGCCGGGGTTGGCAGAGTCCCCAGAGTCCCCAGAGTCCCCTGCTTTGACAGCGGCCGAATGGGCAGCGCTGGTACGGTCTCGGCGCTAGACATAGCTACTTAGATGGTGACCTGAAGCTCCGTGATGCGCAACTCTGGGATCAACGCGTCGTCATCGACCAATGGAAGGCAACGGCAAGTAGTGCAGTGAGAGCTTTGCAAAGCGACTCGCGATGGTGGCGGTGACGTCACGCGCACGGTGGTGCGGCGACGATACCCTTTTTGAATTCGCGTCGTTCACGCGGTGTAGGTTACTCCGCTGCTGTCAATCACGTTACGGGCAAAAATAGCGGCAGCAGCAGCATTGGTTTCTCCATTTCCATCTTGCAACTTGATGTTGGCGTACCCATTTGTAACCTCGAACCTATTGAACGGAAAGTTAACTTTCAAAAGCGCACATAACAATTCGCAGAGCCACATCACAACGGCGGGAAGTGTTAAGTTCGAATAGCGGGACAAAGCAACGTCATGTTGCCACAAAGCACTTCGTCCATGTCGGTAACCAAGGCGGTCCTCGCGCTGCTCCCGCATGACGTGCCACCGCAGCAGCTCGTCTTTGTGATCGCTGCAGTGCTGCTGACCGTCACGATCCTTGTCCACGCCGCTGTGTTTGTACTGGTAAGCTCGGTGGCGGCCTCGGTGCTGGCGTTTGTGACGGGGCTCTTTGTGGTGCGATGGACCTACTGGAATGGCGTGGGCGTGTGGGCGCCGGACTGGGCCTGGCTCCGAGACACATCCGTTTTAATGGACCAGTTATCGACAAATCCGCAACAGGAAGGTACACTTCGCGTTGTGTGCATCTCCGATACGCACGGCAAGCACCGCAATGTCAAGATCCCCGACGGCGACATCTTGATCCATTGCGGTGACTTTACCAACAAGGGGACCCATAACGAGATCAAAGACTTCAACGATTGGCTCGGATCACTGCCGCATCGCCATAAGCTGGTCATTTCCGGAAACCACGACCTCAGCATGGACGCAGCGGAATACACGGTCCACTGGGAAAAACTCTGGCGCCATCGCGAATTCAACGATCCCCATGTTTCCCGCGCGCTGCTCACCAACTGCACGTACGTGGAGAACCGTTCGATTGTCATCGACGGCGTCAAGATCTATGGATCACCTATGACGCCACCGATTCCAGGACGCATTATGGCGTTTAATGTCGCACGCGGCTACGCTGCCCAGCAGCACTGGGCCAAGATCCCAAGCGACGTCGACATCCTGGTCACCCATGGGCCGCCCCATGGCGTGCTCGACAAGACAGTGACGGGTCTCCACGTCGGCGACGAGTCCCTCCTGAAAGAGATTCTCTCGCGGTGTCGCCCCAAGTTCCACGTGTTTGGTCACATCCACGAAGCGTTCGGTATCACACGACTCGGGTCCACGGTGTTTATCAATGCCGCGACCAACACACTGCTGGGCAGTCCAAAGCACCGACCCATTGTCTTTGACATCCCCAGCAAGTGCTGATCCGACTGGAATGGTAGTAACTGCTTGAGGTGCAGGTTAAACGCCGCTACGGTACCGAGCTCAAACTGTAAGTCGAGCATTCCGATGGACGAATATTACATTATAAAGGTTTTCTTTGTTTGCGAATCACCTTTATCGCTGCTCAGCACTACTGATCGTTTTAGAGGGTTATCGTTTATGAAGAGAATGCAATCATCAACATTCGTCTCGCGATCATTGGCCCATGCCACGATCTTGAAGAAGGATGAGAAGCGAGCGACCTCGTCCTACTTCGAACGAGTCTCACTTTGCAAGTGGGACTTTCCACACCATACAAGATGAAGAGCGGCGCCGACGCTCATGATCATGCTGGTGATGCCGCCGCACCGCCGCGAGCCGATCCTGCCGTCTACTCGAAAATCAAACGGCTCGCCGGGCTTGGTCTCTTGGAGGCGTTCTCGATTGGTATAATCGTCCCTATGATTCCGATCGTCACGACCGAGGTGCGCTGCG
Source organism: Pythium vanterpoolii (assembly GCA_023334535.1). Classification (NCBI taxonomy): domain Eukaryota; phylum Oomycota; class Peronosporomycetes; order Pythiales; family Pythiaceae; genus Pythium; species Pythium vanterpoolii. The sequence continues at coordinate 20,561 of JAADVD010000288.1, forward strand.
CTGTCTTTCTATCTAAGATTGTAAGATTGACCATGCGGGTGCTGGATATTAGTACTTTGCGCGCCACTATACGCACGGCGCACCGATCGATTGCGGTCGCGACTCGCGCAACGTTGCCTGCATCGCTGGCTCCAAGGACGCTGACTGGTGGACAAGGTGCGAATATCGTAGGACCTGCATAGCAGAGGGAGACGGCTAACGGTAGTGGCTGCAGCTGGATCGGTGCGGTCGGTTCCATCTGCTTCTTTATGATCTCACCATCCATGGGAATCGCTTCGGACATTTACGGCCGCAAAGTAAGCGAAGCGAGCCTGGCCACGACTGAATTAAATTTCAACGCTGACGCTTGTGTTGGAATCTGTTTAGCCCTTTGTCGTCGGGAGTCAATTCATGCGCCTCGGGATGCCGTTCACAATGATCTACTTTGTCGAGTATGGCGGCTTGATCTGGCCCTACTTTTTTCTTCGCCTCATCTGCCACATCTTCGAGTACGTCCCTATCACTGAGTAGAGGAGGCATTGCCATACTGAGTGCTCTTTCGTTCATGGGCACACAGGACCATGGGTGTCACCAGTGCCGCCGTGGCCGATAGCATCGGCGCCGAGAACCGCGCGACCTCATTCGGCTTTCTGTTTGCATTGAGCTACATCGGCTTTAGTGTCAGCGCCGGTCTCTCGGGTTTTTTCTCGCGGGTGCGTCTTCCCCGCCCTGCCTAGAGTTCAAGATCTCTGTTCTAAACGTTTGTGGACATTAGAATCAAGCACTTCGGATCTCGGCGTTCCTGTGTATTGTCCGTACGCTCTACGCGGTCTTCATTTTCCCCGAGACGCTGCCGCCGGAAAAACGCACCAGAAAGAACACGCACCGCGCGCGGTGTAAGAACCCCATCAAAGGCATGTCGATTCTCCTGCGCTCACAGCTGTTTATGCGCTTGACCGCGATGATCGCGATCACAACGTTTGTCGGCGCGGGCAACGGCCAGATCCGGATGTTCTACCTCAACACGGTGATTGGCTTTGATGAGAAAGACATGTCGCGGCTCATGTTGACCTTTGGCATTGGCTCGATCGTGGCGCAGCTCGTGCTGCTGCGACCCATCATGCACTGCGGCAAAGAGAAGGGCGTGATTGTCGTCGCTATTGTTGGCCGCATGCTCGAGTGCGGCGGGTTCATTGTGAGTACCTTCATACCGAAAAAGTGGGTCATCTACGCGACGATTGTGCCGTCGAGTTTGGGCGACTTGTCTTTTGCCGCGATCTCGTCGCTCAAGTCGATCAACTGCTCGGACGAAGAACAGGGCCGCCTCCAAGGCGCGATCTACAGCGCACGCGCCGTTTTTGAAGCCGCCGGGCCTGTGGTATTTGCGTTCATCTACAATACGATGCAGCGCGACGTCTGGTGGACGCAGGTCCTTCCGTTTGCCATCTCCATTGTGCTCTACGGATGTGGCGCGGTTGTCGCGATGTTTCTCCCGATCTCGGACGCCCAAGCGCGGCCGCCGATGCCATTTAGTCCCGTGTCGTCGACAGCGTCCACGCCGACGGGACTGACGTCGGCGAGCGGCACAATTGTGCTCGACTATAGTGATGAGGATGTTGGGGACGAGGAGAACGCATACCTTGCCGAGCCGTTGCTCGGGTCCTACGACAGAACCAAAGGGCGTGGTGGGAGTGAGGTGTAAACTATACAAAGTTGATCAGCGAAATCCGTAGGCTAACGTCCATCAGCTGGTGCATTGGCGGATCCACGTTCTCGCTCACGCGACGCTTCAAGCGGATGAGTCTTTGCATCAAGGATTGGACCAATCATCAAACGACTATATATCGGATGTTAGAGGTACAACTGCAATGAAATAGCTACCATCATTCCGATTCGGAAGAATAATTTTGAAGGGTATGGGTTTTTATATTGGATCCCATGACCCACCTCACTCGCTTTGACCACGCACCTTGAAGAACCTTAGTTGTCCACGGCGAGAGAAGGACGACAGTGTCACACGCGGAAAAGGAAGGCACGCGGCAGTCCACACCACACACCACACATAGAAGTTCACCAGCAACAGCATGAAGACTGCGCGTGAGGACGCCAGCAGCGCAGCGTCTCCGCGGCGCGCCAGCACCCACGGCGAAGTGTACAGGCAGATCGCCTCGCTCGCCGGGCTTGGTCTCCTCGAGGCCTGCTCGTTCGGGATCATTATTCCGATGCTGCCCATCGTGACGACCGAGGTACGTGATTTCTCTTCATCGAGTGCTTGCGTATGTGTGTGTGGGTCTAATACGACGGTCTGTAGTACTTTGCGCGTCAGCATACGAACGGCGCGCCGATCGATTGCGGCCGCGATTCGCGACTGCCAGCATGCCTTGCCGGCTCGAAAGAAGCCGATTGGTGGACGAGGTACGATCCGATTTTGCGAGCGTATGAGCAGAGGCGATGCAGTTCTCACAGCGGTTTGTGGTGTGTCTCTCGTAGTGTGATCAGCGCCGTCGGCTCAATTTGTTTCTTCATCATCTCCCCAACACTGGGCATCCTCTCGGACTCGTACGGCCGTAAGGTACCGTCGCATTATTTCACGTTTCCTCATGGCGTCTGTCTCTTGCGGTCGCTGATACCTCCTTCTGTTGTGCAGCCGTTTGTGGTCGCGAGTCAATTTTTGCGTCTCGGGCTGCCGCCAGCGATGATGTATTTTGTCGAGTACGAAGGCTCCATCGCTCCGTTTTTCATCTTTCGCTTTCTCTGCCACGTCTTCGAGTGCGTACTAAAACCTCTCGCTTCATTACATGTTGTCGCTAATTGCATGCTGCTCTGTTTTGATTCTAGGGTCATGGGCGTGACAAGCGCTGCGGTGGCCGACATTGTCAGTGCCGAAAACCGCGCAACCGCGTTTGGGTTTCTCTTTGCTGTGTGGTCCATTGGTTTTTGCGTCAGCGCTGGCCTAGCTGGCTTGTTCACCAGAGTACGTGCTAGAACTCGTGTACACGAACTACGATCCGTTGCTAATCGTTTCGGCATCTGGACGTAGAGTCAAGTGCTGAAAATTGCGACCTTGCTCTTTATCAAGCGTGTCTTGTTTGCGATGTTTGCGTTCCCCGAGACACTACCGCCAGAGAAACGCGCCAAGAAAGGCAAGCGCCGTTTCCGCTGCAAAAATCCGATTATGGGCATGTCGATTCTCTTTCGCTCGACGTTGTTTGTCCGTTTGACCGCAATGATCGCCGTGACTACGTTTGTGGCGAGCGGCATTTCCCAAATCCGCATGTTTTACTTGAACACGACCATCGGCTTTGATGAGAAAGATGTCTCGAAGCTCATGCTGGCGTTTGGCGTCGGCTCGATCCTCGCGCAGCTGCTACTCCTGAAACCGCTCATGGCGTGTGGCAAAGAGAAAGGCGTGATTGTTGTTGCGCTCGGTGCACGCGTCCTCGAGTGTGCTGGCTACGTCGCCAGTGCCTACGTGCCGGAAAAGTGGGTCATTTACACCACGACCGTGCCCTCGAGTGTTGGCGACTTGTCGTTTGCTGCGATCTCGTCGCTCAAGTCGATCAACTGCTCGGAGAAAGAACAGGGCCGCCTTCAAGGCGCGATCTACGGTGCGCGAGGCCTCTTTGAAGCCGCTGGGCCTGTGGCGTTTGCGTTCATTTACAGCATGATGAAAGAAGACGCCAAGTGGACCAAGATGCTGCCGTTTGCAGTTTCGATTGTGCTTTATCTGTGTGGCGTCGGCGTCGCGCTGCTGCTACCAACATCGCCCGAGAAAGTGCGACCGACGGTGCCGTTCAGTCCCATGTCGTCGGCAACGCCTTCGCCAGCCGGGGCGTCCTCGACTGGGACGTTCATGTACGACTACAACGACGACGACGATGATGACCTTGAAGAGAATGACCACGATGAGAACGCTTACCTTGCTGAGCCGTTGCTGGGTCAGCCGGGGAGTGTAGGCCTCCGCGCCGATGTCTAGCACCTGTGTACACAACACAACGCAACGCGATGCGATGCAGACGCGTGCTCTAACATGAATATACTCAAGTAAAAGCTACATAGTCTTGGACAGTATTGTATACAAGTCACGTGCAGAGATAACCCCATAATCTAGTGCAGCACGGCAACTTTGCTCGCTACAGTTTTTTTGCCCGGGGAGTATTGCGGTAAGGAAGGTCGCGATAATGGTTGACTGGATCATGTGCTGCTGTCAATGCACTTGTCGATGGCTTCACATTTACCCTGGCTGGTCATCCGATGCCGCCGCTTCGGCTTGGGCCATATGCACTTCCATCTGCTGGCTAGGTGTGCGGATCGCTCCTGACACTTTTTCAGCCGCCGCATGCGATGCCGTCTTCGGTTGTACAAAGTCTTGCACGAGTTGCTTGGAGTTGTGGAAGGTGGATTGTGCAGCCGCAGTTGGAGACGTTGGAATGGACTGTGACTTCTCGATACCCTGTGTCTCTCTCTCCTCGTGTCGAATGTCGCGCACACGATTGTTATTGCGTTCGCACTCGCTGTGGTTCTCTTCATACTCATCATCTCGAGGAAGAGGAGTCGTCACGATCTTGTCCACGACGACTGGGCGACCACACCATTGCCACGTCTCACGCACTTTCATTGCCATGGTGTGGTCATTCGGTGCTGGGACGTTGCGCGACAGAATCTCTCGGTCTTGCAGCCACCACTTTCCTCGCTTTGTGTCTGTTGGCACAAACTGCGAGTAGTCGAATGGGCTACGTGCTGTCAATGGTTCTTGGTGTGGTGGGTGCGATGATGCTGACGCTGACGCGTCTTTCCACTGCAATGCTTTTTCACGCGGGGGGCTGTGGCTCGACACTGCTGCCGTAGGCCGTTGCGGAGTCATCTCGCTTCGATAATCGCCCTCAATGGAATTTGAGTCAGCGTAGGAGGGCGCTTGCTGTTGGCGGTGGTGGGTCCTTGTGGGCGATGGCAATTTGGACGACCCGACAGTTCTACGGCCGCCACCACGCACGCGCTCTTGCTCCAGCATAAGTTTGAGCATCTCCACCTCCCGCTTAAGTGACTGGACTTCCTCTGCGGACGCCATGCTCGTTTGGGGCCTTGGGGGAAGAGAGAAGCAATGACAAAGTCAGCTTTGCTTCAGGTTAGAAAACGACTGTTTGGGACTTGAAGGACCATCATTCATCTACCACGTCTACTAAAACAGGTGCTTTTTTCAAAAATAGACCATAACAAGGTGAAATTTGCTTCCAGATCTACCTCGTTTTGATGCTTAGTCCGCGGTACTGCTTATGGGGTATTAGTCCCTCATGTACCTCTATTCATTCTGCAAGCCTTCTCGCCATTCTTCAAGATCCATCCAACGCCCGAAAGACCGCGATGCTGCCGGTGGAAGCCAAGCCGCTGCTCGCCGAGGAGTACAGCAGCTCTGCGACGTCGAGCGCCAAGTTAGAAGCAGGGGCTAGTGCGCACAGCGCGTCGCCACGGTCAACGCGCATCTCGATCGCTCGTGACTGGGGCAGCAGCGAAAATCTGGGCCAGTCGTCGTACACGGATCTCGTGTCACTCGCCAAAGCGAGTGAAGCAAACGCTGCGGCCCATGGCGGAACCACCAGTAAGAATCAGCTCGGCACCATCAGTGTACGTGTACAACCTCCCTATAGGGTATGGTGATTGTGGAGGTCTGATGAGTAGGCTGCTGTATAGGGAGTTTATGTACCTTGCCTCCTCAACATCATTGGCGTGATCTTGTTCCTTCGCCTTGGCTGGGGCATTGGCCAAGCCGGTGTAGAGGGCATGCTCTTCATCTTTGTGGTGGCTGAACTGCAGGCTGTGCTGACCGTCCTTTCGGTGAGCACGATCACGAGCAACGGGTCGATGCAAGGCGGAGGCTCGTACTTCCTCATTAGCCGATCACTCGGACCCGAGTTTGGCGGCGCCATTGGTCTCCAGTTTTACTTTCTGTATGCGGTCGGCATCTCAATGTACCTCGTCGGCTTTGCGGAAGAAGCCCAGCGGACGTGGTTTCCTGAGCCCGAGCTGGGCAAGCGCGGGGTCGTCGTGATCATCGCGACCGGCGCGCTCCTGGTTGTCGTCTCGATTGGCATCGTGGGGGCTAACGCGTTTGCCAAGGTCAACAAGTATTTGTTCCTCCTGCAGTTTACGTGTGTCACGATTGGTGCACTCTTGATTTATGTATGGAGTCCTCATGAGCTCTTGAGCGGCGGCAACTTTACGGGTGTCCGCATCGAGACGCTCCGGGCAAACCTCAAGCCAGAGTTTACGTCGGAGCAGAACGTGTGCGGCGACGGTGTAGCTTGTACGCTTGCTGGTGTCTATGGTGCGTTGGATGGTTCCGCTATGCAGTCCAACGGGAACATTCACGATCTGATATGTCTGTGATAGCAATCGTGTTTCCATTGGCGACGGGGTTTATGGAGGGACTCAATCTGTCGGGTGATTTGAAGAACCCAGGTGACAATCGCCACGCATTTTCATTCATCGATGGCTGCTTGTATGCTAACGTCGTTTTCTGGAATTACAGCACGAAGCATTCCTGTGGGGACATTGTCCGCCGTGGGCACATCCTGTGTGATCTACGTTTTCCTAATTGTGACGTTTGCATCCGCCTTCACTGGCGAGACGCTGCGCAACAACTTTACCTTTTTTCAAGAAGTCTCCACGTTTCCGTACGTCGTCATTCTCGGCATTCTCGTGTCGTGCTTCTCGTCGGGGCTCGGCGCATTGTTTGGCGCGTCGCGTATTCTCCAAGCGATTGCGCGCGATGATCTCTTCCCGCCCCTCTCAATCATGGCACAGGGATCGCCGCACGGCGACGAACCGCAAAACGCCGTCATTTTCACTGCGCTGTTGACCCAGATCTTTATCTTTCTCGGCGACTTGGATGTGATCGCGCCGATCTGCACGTCGTTTTTCTGCTTGGCTTACGCCGGCGTGAATTTGACATGCTTTCTCCTGCAAGTCACTGGCGTGCCCAATTTCCGCCCAACATTTCGGTACCACTCGTGGCACCTCTCGCTACTCGGTGTCGTGCTCAACATGGGTGTCATGATCTACCTGAACGCACTGTATGCGGTCGTCTCGCTATTGGTGCTCTCGTCCCTCTTTTTCTACTTGTACATGACGGTCTCCCCGAAAAACTGGGGCGATATCAGCCAAGCACTGATGTACCATCAAGTGCGCAAGTACTTGCTGCGGCTGGATGCGCGCAAGGCCCACTCCAAGTTCTGGCGGCCATCGGTGCTGTTGCTCACAAACGATATCAAGTCGCCGGAAGTGAAGCTGTGCCACAGTCTCAAGAAAGGCGGATTGTACGTGATTGGCAACGTTGTGACAGGCGACTTTTCGTATGCAAATACGGCCTGCGGCGAGACCTACAACAAGTGGCTCGGTCACATTTTCGATTCGAAAATGAAGGCGATCCCACTGGTCGTGGCGGCGACGAACGGACGCGAAGGGTATCGCATGCTGATGCAGACGTCTGGTCTCGGCGGCATGCAGGTCAACACAGTCGTGATCCCGTGGACGACGGTACGTGGCTTTCTCCTTTGTGTTCCTTTATGTAAGACTGACACTTGGTAAGTGTAGCCGTCCGACAAAGGATCGAATAACCAGCAAAGCTCGTTGAATCTCCGCTCTATTGACGACTTTGTCGGGCTCTTGATTGATGGCATCGTCATCAAGAACAACATTGTGGTGACGCGCCATGTGCACCGCCTTGATGCGCGGCTGCTCAACAAAAAGTCCAAGACTGTCGCGCGTGAACTCGATGCCCCCACTGGAGCAACACCCGACCACCGCAACGAGACCATTGATGTGTGGGTGGCCGGCAGCTGGGACACGCTTGGCGTTAACTCGAGCACCGCCCTCATGCTGCAGCTCGCGTACGTGCTCCACACCAACACGCAGTGGTATCGCCGCACGCGCATTCGATTGATCAAGGCGTGTGCGAGCAGCAACCCGATTGTCATGCACCAAGAACGGCTGCGACTCGGGCAGACCGCGACGGCACTGCGTGTGGGCGAATTTGTGGACGAGATGCTCGTGGTCTCGATCAACGCCTCGAGTATCCTTGCCGAGAGCAGTGTGCGCGCCGTCGACAACGCCAACTATTTTGGCGACGACCAGTCCATTATTGAGTTGAACCAGACGCTGCAGCGCAACTCCATCCGCACAGCGCAAGTCATCCTCATGCTTCCGGACCCTCGGATCCACGCGACCGCACTGGCGGCGTCGACAACGGCGGTGGAAGGTTCCAGCAAGAGTGACAGTCCGTCCCAGCTGTACGTGGCCAAGCTCGAGCTGCTCACCAATAATTTGCCGTCGACGCTGCTGATTTTCAGCGATGATGAAGCCGCGCCGGTCGTCTCGACGTCGATATGAACGATGGCACGACAGGCACTGTCTGCGTGTTTTCATACATTCCGTTATTTTTTGCATGCATCTAAATATGTTTGTTTGCTCGTTTTAGCGCTTGCGACAGCATAGCAGAGGATTGTGATTCTTAAAGAGAAATGACTTCCGTGTGGGAGACGAAGAAGTGGCAATCGCGCTCTCGGCCGCTACGTGGAGAACACAGCGATCGAGATGGTGATCCTGGAAGAGCATCCATGTCGCGAGGTCGTTTCTGCTTTTCACATGTCGCAGATTTATGGCGACCAAATTCGAAGTCAAAGGGTTTGTATGCAATAACAGAGGGTTCGTTCACTTCTTGGCAAATTCTTGCGACGGCCGATTGTCCAAAAGCGATTTTCTGGTTGTGCCGGAATATCGGCTGCCAAGCTCTTTTCGATCCCATCCTATCCCGTGCACTCTTTTCCCTACGCAGAACAGAGCTAAGCTGCCGGACCACCCAAGTCAAAGGTCCACCCACGCACACACACACACTTGCCGAGCAGAGTGTATGTACCCGAGCGATCCAGCGAAAGATCCACGTGCAGCCACTCGCAATTTCTAGTCCGCCACCGCCATTATGGGCGTCGCGCAATCGTGGTGCTTTGGTGCGAGCGACTCGCAGGCGTCGCTGCTGCCGGGTAGCCGCCGCGGGATAAAAAACCACAGCGGCAGCAGCAGCACCAGCAGTCGCAGCAGCAACGGCGCGCCGCCGGTGCGGTCGCATCCACAGGTTTGTCGTGTCGAGTGCCAGAGGATCTCGTGATTGTCCACACTGACGGCCTCAAACGATCTAATGTGCTAGCTCATTCAAGTGCAAGGCCCTGCGTATAGCGGCGGCAGCTTTGAGAGCAAGTACCAGATGATGTCCGAGATCGGTGCGTAGTGGAGGCCAGCGAGGATGATCTGATCTCGGAGATTCATTGAAGTGACGTGTGATATGTAGGCCACGGCAGTACGTCGATTGTCTATCGGTGTCGAGAAAAACGCACAGGCGCCACGCGCGCATGCAAGATCATTGACCGCCGGGCAATGTTTGGCAAGCGCAACGATCTCATGGAGCAATTTCAGGTCCGTCCGGTAGTGTTGATGTCTAGTTGTGACGTGTTGTCTAGACGCTTAGTGTGTGGGTCTTGCAGGTGGAGATTCAAGTGCTTCAGTCCATGAAGCATCCGAACATCGTCCACATTGACGACGTCTACCTCACCGACTCGAAGATCTGCATGGTGAAGACTCGTTTTATTATCGATCGGTTGACAGAGCGAGCCTGACCATTGACTTGTAGGTTACCGAGTATCTGAACGGTGGTGAACTCTTCGACTATGTAGTCGAAAAAGGGTGCGGAACCTGTCTATTCATATATGTACTAGAGGTCATGCACTGAGATTGTGGATGGCGTGTAGCACGCTGTCGGAAATCGAAGCGAGTGCGATTGTGCGCAAGGTCACGTCGGCCGTTGCGTACATGCACAGCTGCGGCGTGATCCACCGCGATTTGAAACCCGAGAACCTCATGCTCGCGAGCAAAGCACCAGGCGCGGAAGTCAAAATCATTGATTTTGGGCTTGCGAAACTGCTGGACGAAAATGCCAAGACCCAGTCGTTTCTAGGGACCCGCGTATGTTATGGTTTGGCGACTCGCGAGCTCTGGTGTTGGGTCTCACATAAGTGGTGTGTGCTCGGATGATAGGGCTACCTCGCACCGGAGATGCTGCAGCGGCAAGCGTACACCCGGAGTGTCGACATGTGGGCACTCGGTGTGATTGTCTACGTGCTGCTTTGCGGCTGCTTGCCTTTCAACGACGACGGCGGTCGCATCACCAATGAGAAGGCCGCGCGGGTACGATTCTGTTGTGCTTGGTCGTAATTACTTACCGTGACCGTCTCTCACATTGGGACGTATCAATGCAGGCCAAATTCGGATTACGGTACCCGACATGGGCCAGCAATTTGTCGGCGAGTGCCAAAGACTTGCTGCAAAACCTACTGGAGATTGATCCGAGCAAGCGGTACACCGCGGACCAAGCCCTCGCGCATCCGTGGGTCACGGGCTTGCAGACGCCGAACCAGTACTTGCGCTCACCCAACTACTTGCGGAATATTAAGCAAAAGCAGAAGCGAGTGCACGTGCCTGCCAAGCCGGACCACAAACGCGACGACTTGGACAACGACGACCTCGGGATCGCGGGACGGAGACAGTCCCACTAAGAAAGGTTGGCGGGCGAGAGGTCAGGGAGCAATGGTAGAAACCACGCAGCGACAGACAGACAGAGGAACTACCGTTTGCTGTGGGTGGGAGCTGTAAACAGACATATTACATTGGTCATTTTCATGTGAGCATGTTAGTATTCAGTGTGATCCACCTTATCACATGGCTACACTCATGCGTACTTAGTGCGTACTTTGAGTGATGTTGCGAGAAGGTAGCGCTAACGACCTGGTCACAAGGTTGCACGAAACGAGACCATACTGGCGGGCGACACAGCCGGCTCGGCATCATTTCCCATTCTGCCACGCCGCGCCGACCCGCCTCCGCTTCGCTAGAGACTTCGCCAGACGCCCACGCGGCACGTTGTGTGGTTTATCCTAAACTAGAGACACGGCTCTACCGCCCGACGGCTTTGCCGTTTCTGGAATCGCACTAGATACACCGCAAAGTCGGAGAGAAACGACCTGCATCGTAGGCATCCAATTGGATACGTAGTAGAAAAGAAAAAAGCCAAGCATGCGCCGCTCGTCTCGTCTAGAGACAGCCACGGCGGAGAAGCGTAAGACCAAAATGGCGACGCGCCTGGCCGAACACGCCAAACGCCAGCGGCGAGAGGTACGCTCCTTTCCGAGTTACTTGCCCCTCGCCCTTTGTATCTATCTGTATCGGTAGCTGACTGAGGTTTCCTTCTCTTCCCTCGATATCTATGGATGTAGATGGCGAAAGCGAACGCCAGTGAGGAGATGGAGGAAGGAGAGACAATCGATGTCGGCGACGACTCGGACTTTATTGCGTCCTCCGAAGAGGAAGACGAAGACGAAGAACCTGTAGACCTTAAAACCGGCCATGGACCGCGTCGGTCCAACCAACTCAAGCGCAAAGCCACCGCGCCATTCTCGAACTCGACCGACAGTTCCGACTCGGACAACTGCGTCGAGTCGGTCACCAAGATCAAATCGATTTTGAAAAAGCAGCGCGAGGGGGGGGGAGAAACGAAGAAACCCAAGTCGATTCTCAAGCGACCCAAGACCCAGAGTAGTGCCGACAGCTCCCCGAATGGAAAAGTGGAAATCAAGCAGGTGGTAGCAGAAGCGGCCGATGCCCACCGACGCCCAGTCAAGCAGCGTGCGACCGGCGACGCGACGGCCACCGCGAGCGGTACTAACCTAAAAGTCGATCGCAGTGAACGCAAAGGGTTTGGGAGTGCCCAGTCGTCGTCGCGCGCGAGAAAATCGATTGGCAATACGATCACGCAGTTTTTCACCGAGATCCTCGAGTGGGATTTTCACGAGGCTGTCATGCGGCAAGCCCATAAAGACTATGCCGTCGTCACAGTCGCAAACGACGGCTCTGAAGAAGGCGAAGTCGAAGTCACGCGCGTGCCGAGCACGTTCGAGTCATACGAACACTATTTTTCAGTGTGGAAACCGCTGGCGCTCGAAGAAGTGCAGGCCCAGACCCTCAACAGCCTCTTTACGGACCGGCCGCAGGCGATCCCAGTCGAAGCCGCGAGTCTTGGGTCGAATTTCCTGGACCGGACGGTCAAAATTCGGATCGATGTCACCAAGACCGGGGTCCCCACGACCCAGCGGCGCTTGCGACAGCAGTTGGAAAGCATTTTTGTGAACGACCTGGTGTTGATTACGCCGAATCGGTCGTATTTCAGTAAGGCCTTTCAAGTGCACAGCGGCAGTGGTGGCAGTGGCAATGGTGGTGGAAACCACGCCGACAGCAAAAGTGCCGATACGAACGAGCATGACAAAGAAGGATTTCTCGGGACCGTGGTCACCCAGCGCGGGTCGCGGGAAGGCGTGACGATCACGGTGCTCTCCAACGAGTGGCGCCATTTTGAGGCTCGCAAACAAGAGCTGTTTGTGTTCAAGCTTAACAATTTGGTGACCAGCGTGCGTGAATTCCGCGCTCTCTGCGACTGTGAAACCTACCGGCTGTTGCCGCTGCTGTTGTCGGGCGAGCACCGCGCGGGTTCGATGCAGCTCGATTCGCTCGGTCTCGGGTACGTGAACTGGCTCCGGAAAACGTTCAATGAGTCGCAGCTCGAAGCCATCACGGCGGCAGCGACGTCGGAAGGATTTACGCTGATCAAGGGTCCACCAGGAACCGGCAAAACGACCACACTTAAGGGCTTGCTGAATTCCCTTCATCTGCGCGAGTACAATCGTTATTACAATGCCGTGCTCGACGTGGCACGTCGCCCCGACCACGAGACCAACCAAGCGTGGGCGAAAATCGGCAACGAGAAGCCGCACATTCTCGTACGGCACGGAGCTCTGACGGTGGCAATGCACCTCTTTACTAATGCGATGGATTGTATTGTGGGCACAGGTGACGGCACCTTCGAATGCCGCGGTGGACAACATTATTGGCAAGATCATGGGCGAAGGCTTTTGCGATGGCGAAGGCGGACAGTACTTTCCCAGCATTGTTCGTGTCGGACGTGGAATGGTACGATTCGGATTTGGCACATATTCTCTGTGGTGCGTAGCGTTTTTGACTGACAGCAAGGGTGCTGATGTAGGGATCGAATGTCCGGGCGGTCGGCCTTGATGATATGGTCGACCGGATTTGCGGGCACACGTACGACGTGCTGCAGAGTAAATTAATGGAGTTGCGACGACGGATTATGGAGGTGCGCTAACCTCATTTTACGGATTACAAAAGAAAACCGGTAATAATGAGCCGTTGGTGATGGTGATTAAGGTGGAGCACGGATCGATCACGCTTCGCAACCGCTTTCGAGAGGTCGTGGCGGCCATCGATCTCGATCCCGTCGGCATTCTCGCGCGTGAGACTCAGCAAGAGCAAATGCGACTCGAGCAGCTACGGCAAAAGCAGATCCAGATGCAGGTGCAGATGCAGACGCAACAGACGCACCAGCCTGCTGCGCCTGAGTCGCTACCGCCTGGACCGCCACCAGCCCCGCCTGTGGATTCGCCACCGCCACCCGGCATGGAGTTGTCACCGTCCGCTGAAAGCCCTCCTCCACTGGCGTTTAGTATCGTGTCTCCACCCCCCACTGTGCCGATGTACCTGTCACCTCCTCCAGCCTACGCGCTCTCGCCGTCGTCCCCACCTGCACCCCACTCGCCGGCTGCCGTGTATGGAACGGTGACTGAGTCCTATTCATTTAACGACGACCAGGACGAAGCCGAAGAAGAAGACGAAGCGTTCCCTGTGGCGTACGGCCCGCCCACGACTTCTCCTGCGTCTGCCCAAGCGACTGCGTCCGTCTACAATGCCGCAGCCACGAGCAAGGCGTACACGGCTTTCTTTGACGACGACGACGACGACGACATGAATGCCGAGGAAGACGAGCCCTTGCCAAATGCACAGCCAACGCCAACCAAAGAGGACCCGGCAAAGTCTGGCGATGAAGCGGACACCGCATCGGACCGCGACGAAGAAGATGAAGCGTTCCCTCCATTGGTTCCCGATCCGCCAGCACCAGAACCTGCGCTGAAGAAAGATGAGTGCCAGCCTGAGGAAGACAGCAATCAGCCAGTCCCTCCTCCCCTCTCGGCCGATCAACACGCCGAGAACAATGGCAGTGCGACGCCAACGCAGGAGCTCGATGCAAAAGTGGAACGTCTCCAAGTGCATGTCGACGTGCATCCATCCGACCCAGCCCTGCCAACGTCGCCCCCACCGCCGCCACCGATGTCGCCTCCGCCGCCGCCGCCAATGTCGCCTCCGCCACCCCCACCTGACTCGCCGATTCTGGCTTCGGAGGCGGCCGACACTTCGGCGAAGGTGCTACCACCTTCTGTATTACAGGGACCCATTGTGTACGAACGATACCTTCAGTATCGCATCACCGCGCAACATTTGAACAAGTGCCTCGAAGAGCTCAGCGAGGTACGGCCGACTTCTTTAGGTGTATGGACGGTGTGACTAATTCTTCGCTCTATTCTGCGCACAGCTTCGACTGGAAGAGAACCGGTATAGCTTGGCCATGAAGGCTGCGGGTGAGAGTGGTCGGCCCGGCCCGCAGCTGCGGCAGTTGCTCGAAGTATCGTTTCTCGACTCGGCCCACATTGTCTTTACGACACTGAGCAGTGCCGGCGTCACGGCGCTGGATGCCTCGACCAAGTACGATGTATTGGTGGTCGACGAAGCCGCCCAGGCAGTGGAGCTGTCGAGTATCATCCCCATGAAGTACGTACCGGAGGCTTGGGGCTTCGCCCAGCAGACAGAGGCCACGGCACGTATCTAATCCGTTGGTGTGGTGTTTTGGTGTTTTTCTTAACCAGATTTGGCAGCCGGCAGTGCGTGCTGGTGGGCGATCCGCAGCAGTTGTCGGCGACCGTTTTTTCGCGCACCAGTGGCGTGTCGCTGTACGAGCGCAGTTTATTCGAACGCCTCGAAACGACTGACCACCCGGTCCACATGCTACGCACGCAGTACCGTAGTCATCCCCTGATCTCAGATTTCCCGCGCCACTACTTTTACGATGGCAAGCTCCAGGACGCCGACGCGGTCAAGACCGAAGTGTATGATCGCCCGTATCATCGGCTCGGGTCCGGCGCGTTTACGCCCCTGGTGTTTTGGAACCTTCTCAGCAGCCGGGAAACGACGCGGTCGGTGTCCCGTCTGAACGTTGGTGAAGCCGAGATGGCGGTGAATTTGTACCTCACGCTTAAGAATTCCTGTCCGCAACATTTGGTGGCCGGCAAAGTCGGCGTGATTACGCCCTACAGTCAGCAAATGGACGAGCTGCGGAACCGCTTTCGCCGCGTGCTAGGCGATCGGTACGACGCCGAGGTGGAGATCAACACCGTCGATGGGTTCCAAGGCCGCGAAAAGGATATCATCATCTGTACGTTTGACAAGGATACTATATTGGGTGGTTGCTGAGATAACGCTGACTGTCTGCATCTCTGCCTAGTGTCGACCGTGCGAGCCGACCCGAAAGCCGGCGTAGGGTTTTTGAACGACACGCGACGGATGAATGTGTCACTGACCCGCGCCAAGTTTGCGTGCTACGTGATTGGGAGCGAAGTCACGCTGCGGTCGTCCAAGCCATGGCGAGCCCTGATGGACCACGCCTACAAGCAGCACTGTATTGTGCACGTCCAAGACCCCAACTGCAATCTGCTCACCTTGCGGCCCATGGTCATGCCGCCGGATGCTGTGGCGATTCTTGGATCCAGCGGCACTCGACGCGGTGGCGGGGGGGGTGGAAAGAAAAGTTTCCAGCATGCACCGCCACCGCACGTACATATTCCGGCTCGATCTCACCAGCATCCGTCGCACGGAGCCAACAACAGCGGTCCGATACCTGGACGACGCATCTCCCCCACCGGTACGTACTGCAGAAGCCCGTTCATGCAGGCATCATTCTAACGTGGCTCGTTCCTGTAGGTGCTCCTCCGGATCACGGACAAGATCGGGGTCCATCGCCGACGAATCAGGCGTGGCGAGGTGGTCGAGGCCGAGGCGGTGGCGGCGGTCGAGACGCCAGACGAGATCCCCGTCTCAATAAACGGAATGGTGGGCGTGGGGGCCGCGGCCATCATTTCAACGGTGGGCGAAGCTCCGATGGAGGCGGGCCAGCGGGTTCTGCGTACGCAGACCACGGACCTCCGCATCCATCCAACCAGCTGCCGACTCAACACCATGATCCGCTGAATGGGAGTCTTGCGCAACCACCACCGCACGCCGGACCACCTCCTGCACCTATGCACGGACTGCCCCACGCCACTCAGTTTGACAGTGTACCTCCACCCCGGTCGCAACGGTATCCAGCCCAGGCGCCGCACTCCACACCAGCGCCACCCGTTTTCCAAGGCCCCCCAGCTCCCCCGCATTTCCAGCACCACAACGCACCGCCACCACAACAGTACAACCCGTATCAAGGCCCTCCTCCTTCCGCCGGGTTTGCTGGCCCGCCACCGTCCCAGCAGCTTGCCCCTCCTACCCACTTTCATGACGCAGGTCGGGGAAATCAAAGTGGACGATTCCGCGAT
>JAADVD010000289.1:0-36964 GCA_023334535.1 Pythium vanterpoolii
CGTTCCCGGGGAGTACTTCTGGGTGACCACAGGACCGCGCTGGCCCGCAAAATAGTACTCGGCATCAAACTGGGCGTACGTGCCGTTGCGGGTGGGGACGTACACATTGCCACGGTAGTCGACGCGGAAGATACCGAGCGATATGCCTTGCTGGACGTCCACCGGCACTGCGAGGTTGCATGATTTGCGGTCGCGCTGAAGGTCCGTGGTGGTCGCCGCACTAAACGCCGAGAACAGTACTGAAACCGACTGGCCGTCAGAGGCCGAGATGATCGCGATCGTGTCCTTGGGGCAGCCCGAGCCGAGGAACGTGGGTGTGCCAAACTTGAACACGGGCTTGGGAGTGGTGGCCTCTGGCGTAGGGAAGAGCAACTGCGCCGACACCGAGTCAAAATTGGTCGCCGAAGCGATCAGAGCGACGACGACGAGGACGAACGACTTGAAAGCCATGGCGGGTGGTGGGTCTTGAAAGAAGGAGTGTGGAAGAAAAGGCGCTTGGAGTGGTGAGCTCAAATTGAGGAATGATCAACGTCAATGCGGCCCTCGCTCACGTTGTGGTTCGTTTGAATGCTAGGGGCTACTCATAGCCAAAGGCAAGGCAAGAAACCGAGCCACCGCTTAGAAGGGTAGAAGGATACGTGTCGTGGATACAATGATACGGCAAGCCCCCGGCCCAACGGACAGTCCCCACCCCACGCCTGGACCAATTTCCTAACCACTGTTCAAACAGCTCATTAAATAAATTCGATCATTTTTCGTCCCTCTACACGGCAGAGGAAGGGAAGTGAACATTTGCAATCCGCCGTCGTCACGTTTCGAGCAGCTTCCCGTTGATTCCCATCCAGTGCCACTGCGTCCAGTTGACTTGATTATATTCCATCCACTGAGCGGTCATCGTGTAGTGACGCAGCGGGGATGCTTCACTGACGGTTGTAAGCCAACAATAT
Source organism: Pythium vanterpoolii (assembly GCA_023334535.1). NCBI lineage: Eukaryota > Oomycota > Peronosporomycetes > Pythiales > Pythiaceae > Pythium > Pythium vanterpoolii. The sequence goes on from JAADVD010000289.1 coordinate 948, forward strand.
GTGGGCATCGGATTGCCTGGCAAATCTCACGCAGCAAGAGCTTGCGGAGGCACAGCGATTTGTTGTGCGGGTATGAATCCGGTCATCCCAGTGTCCAATGGAATTTTTCTCACGCGTCGCGAAAATCTATGATTTGTTGAATGGATATTCTCTCGGATCGACTCGTAAATTTTGACTGGTCTGGAACGAACGAATCCTCTGGACAAATCGTCCGGTCTTATCAACAGGAGCCGACTTCCTTGAAGGAGATCTCTCTCACTCATGTTGAAGTCTCTGACGCTTGAAGTCTCTGACGGTACAAAGTGTAACGGTACAGTACGTACAGTACTCGAAGAGCTCTGCACACGAGACGGGACTGCGGGACACCCAGAGAAGCGAGGATGAGAAGCGAGGAAAGGGGATAGAATCGAACGCAAAGTCTGGATCAATCAATCGGACGGCAGCTGCAGCGCTGGACGCAATCCTGGCAATGACACCATTGGCAAAAGCTGCATGGCTTGGAAAATTGCATTGGTGGAGGCAGCCAGGCTTCGAACCGCATAGATCAATTCTGTAGTTGGCCTCTCTCCACATCGCATCGTTTGTCAGCAGGTAATCTTTGATTCTCCCTTTGTACATGGAGAAGCGCAACCATATTCAGTGTCGGAGCAGGCGGCACATCGTGTGATGGGTTAAAAACTGCGAGCGTCCTATGCACGGGCCTGCTCCAAAACAAATTTACTCATACGATGGAACGATGGTCAGCACCCGCGATGCACACAGAGTCTGTGACAGACTGCGTCACGATGATTTGCGCGGAGCGTAATAAGGAAGGATGCGCAGCGGCGGGTCGCAGTCACTGAACGTTCAAATCGTGCGGCAGCATCTTTGGTCTGACCACAGTGGAGACTCTGCGGGCAACAAATTACTTGAGAGGCTCGGTTAATTTTTATCCGATCAGAATATACAGCTCTCAGCCCCTCCCGCCGCCGCAACGGCTGCGGCGACCTCTCATGGTGTTCGGCGGACACTAACAACACCTGGTGGGTTTCTTCGTGAGGGCTGCTCGCCCTACGCGCTGGTGTCGACCAATCTTCAGCACCTGCTTCTTCAGTCATTCTGCAAATTACGACCAAGTGAACAAGCATCTCCAACACGCTCACAATGGTCTCGACGCCTTTGCTTTTCTCGGCCCTTCTCGCGGTGTTCGCTGGAATTGCCCCGGTCGCCTCGGCCACCGCCCAGCAGGCGGGAGCAGGGCTGCCTTACACGCTCGGAAAGCCCACGTTCTTCGGGTCGGGCTGTCCGCTCAACAGCGTCGCCGTTGTCTCGTCCTCGAACAGCAAGACCATCTCGGTGCTCTTTTCTGAGTTTGCATCCAAGACGACGTCGACGCGATGGCGTCAGTTCAAGTCGTGCAGCCTCGCTGTCCCGCTGGATGTCAAGCCGGTACGTTGCCACGCACGCGATTCTTTTCCTAAAATATAGTACTAATAGCCACCTGCTCACCGTTATCCAGGGCTTCACGGTCGCTGTCTCCCAAGTGGACTACCGCGGCAACGCGTTCGTGCCCAACGACCCCGGTTCCCGTGCTGACTTCACGGCCGAGTACTTTCTCGTCGCGGACCAAGGCCCACAATTTACGCGGTCGTACTCCGCTGGTTTTAGCGGTGATATTTTTGCGTCGGATCCAGTGGCTGTGGTCAAGTGGGCACCGTGCGGTGCGTCCACTATCCTCCGCGTGAATGCCAACGTCGTCGCGCAAAAGACCGCGGCAGACAACGGCGATGTGCAGATCGCGATCGATACGGCGGACACCAAGCTCGGCGGCTTCCGCTACAAGATCGAGTACAAGAGTTGTTAAACAAACATCCTCAGTGTGTTGCACCTCGAGCATCATCTGCAGTTGAGCGAGACATGTATAGAGCCGTTCGTGTCATTCTTACAGTTCCGATCCATCGTCTCAAAATATATATGAGACTTGTGAGAAAAGTAGCCATGTCACTATTACTGACATTTTGATACCGGTTGTGTAACCGGTTTTATGGTCCCACCACTGGTGGCCGTCTGGGCATCTTGTCAGTCGTTGAAGGCGGTGCAGTGGAGACGGCTCGAGTTGTCTTGCTTCCTCGCGTAACTCATGATGGTAAGCCGCGGTACCACGCGGTCTTGTGGTCTAAGCCGAGGGATTTAATGTGTTGTGAATTGTCGAATGGTGTTAGAACCGTTTGCGCATGCTGCGCGGCTCGACGCGTCCCGGTGCACTTGCTGCGGCCGCCGCTGCTGGAGTCTGGTGCGGTAGCCACTGGTCGCCGCAAGAGGCCCGCGCCGACGCACCCCCGGTCGCCGACGGCACATCTACACCGCCAGCCCCTGCTGTCGTGCAGGGCAAAGACAACACGTGGTACCCTAACACCACGACCAAGCACTGGCACTTTTACCGAGGCAAAATGAGTCCGTACTCGGCCAAATCGCTCAAGTTGTTCAAGTGCGCGGACACGCCAATCGCCGACGAGATTGCCGGCTACCTCGGGGTCGACCTCAACAAGATGGAGGGTGCGTTATATTATGCCCACTATGGATAGGAAGCCCTGGTGATTTTAATCTCTATATGCTGCTAGTGAAAAATTTTGCGGACGGTGAGACGAGTGTGATTGTGGACGAAGGCGTGCGTGGCCACCGCGTGTACATTGTGTGCTCTACGACGACAGTTGATCGGTGCGTTTTATAGACGGACATATGAGAGACAGACTTAGGAGACCTAACGACTGTGTGCTTCCTAGCATCCTCGAGCTGCTATTGTCGATCTCGGCGATGCGTCGTGCGTCGGCCAAGAGCATCACGGCTGTGATTCCGTTCTACGGCTATGCGCGTCAGGACCGCATGCACAAGGGCCGTGAGCCCATTGCTGCCGCCGACATTGCTCGCATGCTCGAGGTTATGGGCGTGGACCACGTTGTGACCGTGGACCTCCACAGCGCCCAGATCGAAGGCTTCTTTAAACCTGAGATCCCCGTGGATAACCTCCAAGCGTACCCTGTTGGTGCAGTCTACTTTTCCGAAATGCACTTGTCGGACCCACTTGTGATTGCTCCGCATTCGGCGGCCGTCTACCGTGCCGTCCAGTTCCGTGACATTCTGTCGCGCACGATTGATGAGTTTGTGCCACTGGCGTTTGTCGTCCGCAAGCACCGTCTTGACGACAAACTCCCGGGCGAACTCGTGGGCAATGTCGAAGGCAAAGACTGTATTATCGTGGATAACCTCGTGGACACGGGCTCGACGATTGTCAAGACCGCCCAGGTGCTCAAGCGCTCGGGCGCGAAGAGCGTCTCGGCATTTTGCGTGCATGGCCGCTTCTCGGGAGAGGTACGCACCGTTGTCTCTGCCTTTTTGCAACTGTGGATTTCTCAATTCTTTGGTGGTTTGTTAAACAGGCGACGCAGCTGCTCCAGAATTGTGAGGACCTGGATTTGCTTGTGACGACCAACACCATTCCTATTGATACGGCTGAGAGAGAATCGTCGTCCAAGATTGTGACGCTCTCGGTTGCGCCGTTCATCGCCGAGGTCATTTCGTGTATCCACACCAAGGGCTCCATTATCCAAATCTCCAAGACCAAATAAAGGGAAAATTCCAAAAGGTGACTCAAATCGAAAAATCTATTCAAAAGTGACTCAGATGGTAATTTATGGATGAGTCCGGTAAATTACACAGAGACGTAGCCTTGGTTACATTTCAGCTTACCGGTATAACAGTAAACCACCTCCTGACTGCAACACCTTAGCAATGTTGAAGTCAAAAGACAATGCCAGGTTTAACTTTGTTTAGCAAACTTCCAAGCCTACATCTAGTCGTAATAGTGTAAAACGCTTGGAGTCATTCGTGCCGCGTGGGTTCGAGTTTCACAACCGTGACACGTTGGAAATGTCGAAAGCTTGGGGTAATTATCGTGTAAGAGCGCTTGTGCGGATCTGAGACATAATCAAGAGCCTGGTGCGACTCAGTTCACCTGAAAGTGTGAGTCTCTTGGGATCAGACTGGAGGTCTTCAGTTGGAAATGACATGCCAACAAGTTCTGGTAGTAGTTTGTGTCGTGTCGAATGATGTTAACCTTTAGGTGTACACGTTCATGGTTGGCGTATCGACATCACAGATCATTTAAGATGGAGTGTAGCTGCGAGGAAATGCAAGCCTCTATTCAAATAGATGTTTTCATTTTGCTGATCACTACCCTGCTCTTTAAGTCGCACTGTCATGTCCGTCAGCCTTATTGCACTTGCGGTACTTGTAGACCTTGCATGTCTGCCCAGTCTCACCACGTGATCGGATTTGACGTTTCTTCGGTCGACCAGGAAGTTGATGATACGCCGCTGGTAACAGTGCGTCATCGTGAATTAAAATTGCATCGTCTGGAATCGCAATCGGGGCTAATTTGCTAGAGTAGTGTGCTGTCTTGTAGCATGCATTCATCGCGTCGCAGATCGAGTCTTCACCATTGTTGCACTGATTATGGCTCACGGCGATGGTGTGGCGACATACGATTACCCATGCCAAGCAAGAGCAGCTAACACCGTCCTTGGACAGTTGGACACGCCGTTGCTTCAGAGTACGTTGACACGGGACACAAACGCCACGGAGTCGGAACTTACATTGACACAGTAACTTAAAGCATCCTGATTTGGTACTGCACGCAATACATGTTGAATATCCTGAGCTGTGCTGTGTCTGAGACAATCCCATTGTGTCGGTCGCTACACACCGGAACGGTCGACAGGTTGAAGCCATGAGTCATAATGCAAGTGAAAAACAGAAGTAGTTGTCGTGGTCTTCGGTCGGAGCAAGTCCACAGCGGCAACACGGTTTTTGATATTGCCGTCCCGATCAACTATGACGGTTTGCACGCCACTGTATTACCGGTGTTTCATGTGTGACACCGTACAGCTGTGTCCGGTAAAACCAAGCAGGGACGCGAATGACGGTCGCACGCCGAAATTGCCCAGATACTTCACGCTCCAACTCCGTGAAAGTACCAGGGTTCAGCTCTTGAAACTTGGACAAGAAAGTGGGCAGCAGAGATATCGTCGTAGGATCTTCAGAGAGAAAAGCTTAGAAAGTATCTTCTGCTTCGCGCGGTACACCATGCTGTTGCTGCATGATATCCCAGCTTGATGACGCAGTTGTGTCACGATAGATTGCACTGACGCGTCGACATTTGCTGCCACTGCTGCACGGGCGACCGGGTGTGACGCGACTTGGCCATGGGTCGTGTCCATGCTGTTGGTGATGACTTTGCTTGTACTTGACGTGATGCGGAGAATTCGAGACTGAACGATTGCCTCGGTCGACCTGCGCACGGTGTATCCTTTACCGTTTGGCAGTCTTGACCAAGAGAAGTGCGGTAAGTGATACCGACCAGGTCCACTTCAACTGTAATCAAACTTGTAGCTGGTTATGTGACTGACCGTTAATTTATCTGTGTAATTTTCCAGACTCATCCATAAATTGGATTAATTTGTGTCTCCTTTTGAAGAGATTTTCCGATTTGAGTCACTTTTCGGAATTTCCCCCCAAATATTTACACAGCCAGTTGTATTCACTGATTGGATAATAATCAAAACCTTATCCAATATGAGCCAATCGGATAGGTACATTTTATCACCCGTTGTAATTCGTGAGACAAATCAAGAAAGCAACAACAAACATGGAGAGCGAGACCAAGGTCAAGGCGGCCACGGAACTTGAGTTTATCGACGTCGAAGCCGGCGCTGGCGGCGCAGCTGGCGCTACAACAGCCAATGGAAATCCGTCAGCGTCGACCGGCGGCGCGCGATCGAAAACGGAGGACGCTGAGGCGCTGTACGTTGCCATCAAAACGTTTCTCTGCTGTCCCTTCACTCACCGCTTCGTTCTGTATCTCAAGCTTGTCGTCGATGCGCAAGACTGTGTCGAATGCCAAGCACCCCATTGCCGCCTTCTTTCACGTGTTGTTCAAAGGCCTTGCGCTCTTTGTGTACATGTTTGGCGGCATCCTCTTTGACAGCTACGTGTTCATTTTCGTGCTGTGCATTTTGCTCTTGGCGTTTGATTTTTGGACCGTCAAGAATGTCTCGGGGCGACTGCTGGTTGGCTTGCGGTGGTGGAACCGCATTAACGACGACGGCTCGAGCGAGTGGGTCTTTGAGTCGCACGAAGACCTCACGGAGATTGATCCGCTTGACTCGAAAGTGTTTTGGGCTGGGCTCTACTTGACGCCGGCCCTGTGGGTCTTTTTTCTCATTATCGCTGTGCTCAAGTTTAACGTCCAGTGGGCTGTCATCGTACTTGTGGCACTGACCCTCAGCAGCGCCAATATCATTGGCTACACCAAGTGCAAGAAAGACGCGAAGCAAAAGATGCAGTCGCTCATGTCCCAAGGCGCACTCGGGGCGCTCAGCACGTCGGCCGGCTCGACGATCATGTCGACGATCAGTGGTCTCGCCATGGGTGCCACGACCAAGCCGACGCCGCCTCGACCAAGCACTAACGTCACGGTCTAACTGTGCACAACAATAGAGGGTACTTATGAGACCTTCAGCGGATGTACTGAGGTATGTACTAAATTCTTTGACGGAAAAAGAAAAACCAATCTGGAGAAAAGGAAAGCCTACCACTCTGTCCCAATGGATGCCTTATGTCTTGTGGTCGGTTACCGGTAGTACTACCGACTCGGTCAGTTGCCATCGCTCGGCGTTGCAATGAGGTCCTTGAGCTGCTCGTTCAGTTGTGTGTAGAACTTGTGGTATTCGAAAATGTCGCCCTTTCCACGACGCACTTCGACAAGGTGGAGGCTATCGGCAAGCATGTAAATCTGGATCACGAGACCGACGGCACCCTTGGGCGTCTGCAACACAGCCTTGACCTTGGACGCACTGTCGACAATAATCTCGCAGTTTTGGCTTTCGAGGTAGCCGGCCACGCGCGTCATAATGTTGGCGGCCGGAATCGTCGAGGTAAACTGCGTCGACCGCTTCACACGCTTCTCGTCGTTGCTCTGGAACATCCGGTTCAGCGCCATGCCGCCGCACATGTTAATGAGGTCAAAAGCGTTCATGACTTTTAGCCCCGCATCGCTCTTGGCTTTCTTGACTTGGCCCATGGCTTCGTCTTGGTGTTCCTGGATCGCAGCATCCATATCGGCTTGGCTCGGCTTGATGTTAAGGTTCATTGGGTTCATGGGCACGTCCTCACCGCCCATCGCGGCGGCCGCTGCATTCACAACCGCCGAATTGACATTGGCCAGCGGCGTCGACGTTAATTGGGTCCCGTCTTCGTTCGTGAACCACTCTTCCTGCATAATGTCGGCGAGCGTGACGCGTTGGGTCGGGTCCGACACGAGGATCTTGTTCAGCAAGGCCTTGACGCGCGGTGTGAACCAGCTCGGATACGAAAACTCGGCTTTCTGAATCTTGCGGAACAGCGCCGACATCGTGGGCTCGTCAAACGGCAAAAACCCCGCGAGCAGCACATACAGAATCACACCGATGGACCACACGTCGGCCGCGCGACCGTCGTAGCCCTTATCGGCCAGCACTTCGGGCGCGACATAGTTGGGCGTACCACACGTCGTGTGCAAGAGCGACGCGCGCGAGTTCTCGCCTTCTCCGCCGTCGTAGAGCGCCGACAACCCAAAGTCCGAGATCTTGAGGTCTCCATTTTCATCCAATAGCAAGTTCTCAGGCTTGAGGTCGCGGTGGCAGACGCCGTTTTGGTGGCAATAAAAGACGCCGTCGACCAATTGGCGAAAGTAGAATCGCGCCGTGTCTTCGCTGAAGCGACCTTCGCTCACAATCTTGTCAAAGAGCTCTCCACCGGTAATGAGCTCGAGCACGATAAAGATCTACGAGTGACCGTGATAGCAGGTTAGTCTTCTGAACAATGCTGGATACGAATCGCCATCTCTGGAAGGCCATGATTTTTGAAAGAGGACTCACCTTCGTGCGACTCGCAAGCACTTCGCGCAACACGACCACGTGCTTGTGGCGCACCATCTTCATGATCGAAATCTCTTTCTTGATCTGCGCACCCATGTTTTGCTTCTGGATCTTCTCCTTGTCGAGCACCTTGATGGCCACGCGCTCGCCCGTCTCCGTGTTCACGGCATATTTGACCCTATGGAGAATCATAGAAGGTTGGACCGGTCCGAGCTTTGGCAACGTAGCTGTCTACCTATTCGCGTATATGTAGTACGTACTTGCCAAAGGTACCCTCACCCAGCGTCTTGCCAATCTCGTACTTGCCTGTGCAGGCACAGCAGATGCAATCGTGAGGACGAGTCCATCAAAAGAGATCTAACCACTTGACAGATAGACGCACCAACTTTCTTGACCATTTTGCCGCCACTGGTTCTGCGTCGCTTGCTGCTTCGTGTGGTGGTGTCGGTCACGGCGTCTTCGGCCGGGTCTCTGCGGTCGCTCGGCGTGGTCGTCGAGTGAGCGAGGCTGGCGCTCGCTTTTCCTGGTTTCGCTGATGAAGGGCTCCGGCGGTTGTTCTGTGTTCTTGACTTTTTTGTCGAAAAAGGGGGAAGTCAGGGGCCAATATTGGAAGGTGAATCCACCCAAAAGATCAGCAACATATAGTGACATATAAACTCGATAAAGTGACATTTCTAAAACGTGGTATTTCAGTACATCAGAATGCAACACAGTTCTGCAGCCCAGCCTCAAGGGCAGGCCGATCAATGTGGAGACCGATAAACACAATACGCGAGTTCACACCCTGCTCTTTCTCAACGTCGCTCCACGGCTCTTGCGTAGCGTATACTTCAAAGAGCTCGTGGACAGCTTGGAGAACGTATTTGTTGGCCTCCCCAGCGATCGCTAGCACGCCTTTGATGCGGAAGAACTTGGTGACCGTGGTACCCTCGTCCTGAGCCCATAGTAGCTCACCAAGCCAGCGCTCTAGTTTCTCTACGTCCAGCGCACCGCCCGAGATGGTGATGGTCGTGGTCTGCACGCCACCCGTGTGAACCTGACCAGGTTCGTGGTCGTGGTTGTGGTCCGTCGCTTGTTGCACCAATAATTCTTGTTCGACTTGCTGTGCGCGTTGTGTCGTGAACGATTGGATATTAAGGATCTCGTCCAAGTCCACATGCGCGCGATGCGTCCAGCGCAGACTTGCCACGCCATTGACACTGCGGACGGTCTGCTCAATGGCCGATCGTTCGTTCTGTCCTTTGGACGCGGCAGCGTCACCCAGCAGATCTTGTTTGTTGAGTAGAATGCGGTCCGCGTATGCAAGTTGCGACGCGGCCTCAAGCTGCGTGTCGCGATGGCTCAATAGTGAGGCAATCCGCGGCGCATCCACAAGCGTGACGATTCCATCCAAGAAGATACGCCCTTCGAGCTCGGCATCGACCCAGAACATGGACGCCACTTTGCCTGGGTTTGCCATACCCGTCGTTTCAATCAGGATATAGTCAAAGCGGTCGCGTCGTTCGAGTAGCTGCTCGAGTGTATTGAGCAGATCATCACGGACCGAACAACAGATGCAGCCATTACTGAGCTCGTAAAAGTCGTCAAAGACTTGACCATTCGCGCCGTCTTTCGCAATGAGGTTCTCAACGCCAATCTCTTCGCCAAACTCGTTCTCGATCACGGCAATGCGTTTGCCATGGCTGGCTGTGAGGATGTAGTTGAGAAGCGTTGTCTTACCGGCGCCGAGAAAGCCCGAGATAATGGTCACGGGTACCAACGGGAGCGCCGCGGGCTTGTCTTTTGATTCAGCGTCCGTGACGGGCGTGAGTAGTGGCGCATCGGCTTCCAGCAGCTGCGGAATCTCGTCGTCGGCGTCCATGTTGCGTGGGGTAGATAGCGAGCGTGTGAAGAGGAAACACAGTGGAGACAAACATTTCAATCACCCAATTACCCAACTAACATTAATCATCAGATTGTAAAAATCCAAACATCCAACTAACAAAATAACCATGGTTGGGTGTCTAAACTGGTAAATTTCGGATGCTAGGTGAACATAATGTGTGATTAGTTTGATCCCTGACTACAAAATGGCTCCATTCGACCCAAACGCATTACTCCTGTCCGACAGAATTCAGCACCGTTTGACCTCGATCTTGTAGCGGAAGCCGCCAAACTTGGAGTCAGCCGAACCGATTGCGATCTGCACTTCGCCGTTGGTCGCCGCGATCTTTTGGGCAATGACTTTGGCGTTCACGCGGAATATCGTGGACGCAAACTCGGAGAACAACACCGAGATGGTCTAGCTGTCTGAGGATGCGACGACGGCGGCGGTGTCACGTGGGCAGCCTGAACCATAGAGCGTGGGCTTGCCGAGCGTGTACGGAAGATCCGCTTCGGCCTGATTGGCCGTAGCGAGAGAGGCTACCGTAGCAGCAAGGGCGAGTGGAATCATGGTTCCCAGCGAGCGGTGAACTAGAGAGTGTGGGGTGTGTTGGGAGTTCGCGACCGCCCCGCGTCAGAGGGATCCCCTAGAGGATGGGAGAAAGATGCGCGTCCATTGTCCTCTCTAATCGGACAAGACCCTCCGAATTCAGTACAGAAGTCATATAGAAAATCGACTTCTCTCTCCATGGTTGAGATGCACTGAATGCGGGCGAAACTGATTACCGTGACGGTAATTAGTGGTAATTTCCCATCAGTTTCGATCCAGTGTTTTTTAGTGCTAACGATATGTCTAACGTTAGAGTTCGCAAACTTCACGAACCGTGAGTTTTGAGAAGTGGAAGACGGGGATCACGACGGGACTTGAAGTGTGCTTAGTTATTTTCTTCTTGGTCTCTTCCGCGATTGGAGAGGGACGTGGTTTGTCCATCTCTCAGGTGTACTGTATTTACACACTCGTCATAAAGACTCTTTCTCGTTCGCTTTTGTGGCATCCAAACTACCCAGCATATTAGTACAGCTGACTGCTTGTCTACCATTCGATTTCAATTCGTGCTGGCTGGTTCATCAGTGTGATGAGCGGATGAATCAATACGTCTAGAGTATCTAGCGGATGCAGTACTGTTCCGCTAAATACTCTAGAAGTATTAATTTATTCGTATTGCAGGAGCGTTCGGGACATTCTTCGAACTGTTGCAAGCTGCAACGATGCACTGTACACTATTATTTATAATGGTAGGAAAGCGTACCATCCCCACACGTGCTAACAATCGACTCGTACATTGACGTTGGGCGAATTGAAGTCATCGAATAATTTGTTCGAAGCTCGCAGATCGCTGGTATTTCAATACCAGAGCGTTGGCCGTACGGCCAATGTGTGGTCTCCCCAACTACTGAACTGTTTCAAACCACCGCACTTCTCGCCCTCTCGGCTCGTAGAGAAGTTGAGCCGCTGGCCACCCTACCGCAGATTTCTTTTGTCATTTCTCAATTATGGTGCCAAGGATCAAGCCTGCTCTGTTGACCCCACTCGCGATGATATTTAAGCCCTTTCTTGCTCTTTCCGTCGTGGCAGTCACCTCGGCGACTTCGTTCGCGACACGAGGACGCGGTCGCCATTATCCCGTCCACCGCCGTCAGTCCCGTCTCCGTGCTGTATTCTGCGTACAACTCGGCGACCACCATGGATGTGCAGCGTGGCCGCAAGTCGTGCAACCTCGCTGTGCCCGTGGACGTCCAGGCTGACGTCTCCATCGACATCTTCCGCGTCGACTACCGCGGCAATGTGTACGTACCGAAACGCAACGGCACTTACACACAGTTGGCGTCGAGTATCATTTCGCCGGTCAACGTGGTCCAATCAGCGCCCAGAAATATAGTTTAGGAATATCCTTCATCAACAACGAAATTTCCGTGGCCGCCATCGTCTGGTCGCCATGCGGTACCTCGAACAACTTCCGTGTAAACCGCGCCATCACCGCCTACAAACCAGCTCTCGGCAAAACTGAAAAAGTGCAGATCGCCACCGACTCGGTGGAAACGACCGTGCAGGCCGGCTTTCAGAACTACCTGGCTACGAAAGTGTGTCAGTAAAAGTGAAGCGATATTGGTCAATCCACACGCACAGATACTCATTATCCTCTGAACCACTAGTATCGATATCCACAGGGCGATATCGCCTAGTTAGTGTTCTCTCAACTACTGTAACCAGAATCGCATGTTGGACCATACCGGTTCGCCAGTCGAATACACATGAAACTGATATTATAGTGACATGCCTACATCCAGTGCCCATTTCAGATTGAAGTGACACGTGATTGAAGTGAAACATGAAGCGTATCGTGACCTTTGTAGAGCATAGCGAACTTTGAATGACCAATGTTAGTACGAGATGTCAACAATACTATGCGATCACGAATCTCGTTTGCACATGGAACGATGCGATAGACGAGCGTCATCCTGGCGCTGCATGTCACTCGGTGTTGTTGGTTACACTTTTGATAGTGTACCAGTACAGTGGCGTTGCTGCCATGCCACGCGGCGTTCAGTACCCATGAGGTTTTCTATCCACGTTCGAACAACCTCAATCAGTATTAAACGCTCGATCTCGCGTTCTGATCCGGTTGGCTCGTTCGAGAATGACGACGCTTCGTTTGTCGACATCTGTCGATACGATTGGTGTGACGTCGCATGTAGAATGGGAACAGGTGGATCGAGATGTACGATCCTCGCCCGTTGGAAGTGAGGGGTCACTAACTCGTGTCAGGAAGACCATAGGTACTAACACTTTTTTTTATCAACCTCTAGTCGCAGTGTAAACACAGCGCAGCGGACGGGTACATACGTTTGGGGAGTCCATGCGCGATATCCTCCAGTGAGACCATACCCACCTATACAGCAGACTAATGTGAATACAGTATCTCAACTGCTATGCTCAAACTTCGCACTACCAGGATCAAGATCACTAGACCAAAGGGGTATAGTAGCTGCTCAGATCGCCACCGAGCGCAATCTCACATAAAGATCGCTCATTCTGATGAGTGAAGGAAGCATGCAGGGGAGAGAGTTCGTGACTCGCGACTGAATCCTGGCAATTGGGTATGTGTTATGAGCAACCAACGGTTGCCCGTACATATCGGTTGAAGTAAGCCGACGTCAACATACATACCGATCGAAAAGATGACAAGACGCGGCTGGGCAAGGCTGTCTTTGCAACAAAAATTGTGCGTTTGCGCATAAGCGAGAAGCAAAAAGAGAGATGGCGAGAAAGATACGGAGCGCCGTGAAGCCTGTCCTGTCTAGCGCTGCTAGCGCATTTGTCCACATCAACCGATGATCGTTTCTCGAAAAATGGCAAAATAAGGGAACGTTGTCAAAACGAGCAGTTATGGAGCTTATGTATACTATGGTTGGCCCAATGTTGACTCGTCTTTTGAGAATCGATCAAGCTTTATGTGACACTGGTCTGTATACTATACCCGCTTTTGCCAATCACGTCCTTGAGGAGCAGCACAGCTATATTGGACTGTCTCATGTCCATCACCCACCTGGAGGAGTCACGCATCCTGTGGCCGTTCCCTTCTCAGGCGGGAGACGCTAAACATCCCGGATGGATATTAAAGGGGGTGGGATGGTTAGCGCCTCCCTTCTCAGGCTGAGAAAGGGAACAGCAACCCATCTCACGAGAACACGAATGGAAAAGTATCACCCAGAACAGAACTGACGAGGACGCAACTCCAACACGTCATCGCCAACATGTGCACACGTGGACAAATTGCATGAAATGGTGGGGATTTGCGACAAAGCTTTCGCTTGGATATTCACATGTTGGCGATTTTTGGGATTTCATCCACGACAGCCAACCACACATGAGACTACAGTACAGTGCAAAGCTGAAATGTTACGTTGGAAACCCCACTTCCATTCCATGCTGTAGCAAGTTGCAGCTAGCAAAAAGCAAATCCACGACCACACCAACAGATGGCCGGCGACAACTCTGGCTCTCAGCGCCAAGAGAGCGGCCACGTGGCCATGCTCCAGCATAAATAGTGTTCTTGTTCAGGCTCAGAACAGATTGGACACGCGACAGACCATGATCAGCGAAAAGAACCAAAATGCTCAAGCGTAGAACAGAGCAGAGGGATAGATAGAGGGAGGCGACACACGGTACTGTAGCGCGGTCCACACGATGGCCTGTCCCCCACTCGACACGCACATGTTCAGCCTGTTCAGCATAAGCTGGTGGCTGACTGCTTCCACTCCTGAGCATTTCATACTCTGGACCCTGGAATCTGGAGACCCGCCTCACCCGCGGTGCTCCACTTTGCTCATTCATCAATTCGCTGCGCCACGACCAAGTCCCTTCCAAGCGACCTCATCGACCCAGCGGTACTCTTCTCGCATCCACCATGGGCAAGAGCAAGAGCTTTTTCACCATGGAAGACGCCAAGGCGGCCTTCAACCTCTTCTGCTGCGTCTACGGCATCGGTACGCTTGGCATGCCCGCCAACTTTTCGCGCGCTGGCCCGGTGCTCGCCATCATCGCCATGCTGTTCATGGCGTTTGCCAACGTCTACGCGTCCGTCGTCTGCTGCCGCGTCATGCTGATCGCCCCCAAGTCGGTGCGTACGTTTGGAGATCTGGGCGAGTGGTGCATGGGCAAGCCCGGTCGCTGGCTCGTGGTCGTGAGTCAGATGGGTGTCTGCCTGCTCGTGCCGTGTGTGTTCCTTGTGCTCGGCGGTACGCTCCTCCCCGACTTGTTTCCTGACACCTTCAAAGACACTACGTGGATCATCCTCATGGCTGTCAGTCTGCTGCCGGTCGTGCTTATTCCGACGCTCAAGGAAGGCGCTGGCGCCGCGTTCGCCGGCTGCATGGGCACGCTCCTTGCCGATATCATTGGTGTTGGTGTCTTGCTCCACGGCATGCGAGGCCACCCATCTGTCCCAACCCCGGACGTCACGTTCAAGCAGGTCGCGACGACCTTTGGCAACCTCTCGCTCGCCTACGGCGCTGGTATTGTGATCCCGGCTCTGCAGCGCCAGCACAGCGAGCCGGAGCGCATGCCGCGTGTCGTGGGTGTCACGCTCGGCTTCATCTCGTGCCTCTTTATTGCGCTTGCCAGCAGCGGCTACTCGGCGATCGGCTGCCAGATCTCGGGCAACTTGCTGTTCACGATCTACCCGGATGCCCACACGGGTCTCTCCAAGCTCGGCTTCCACTCGGACCGTGGTATGGTGGTCTTGGCGTTCCTCTTCATGCAGCTTCACATCACGATCGCGTTCTCGGTCATTCTCTCGCCGGCGCTCTACCTCATGGAGCGCATGTTCCTCGGCATGCACAAGGTCGTGCAGGATGACATCGAGGCTGTCAACTACTCCGCGGCCGACACACCAGGCGATGAGATCAAGCTCCGCAACTCCAAGGGCTCGGTCGTGTCGATGGCCGACATTGAGAAAATGCACGACGACGAAGAGGAAGAGGCCGCCGAGTACAAGGGCCACGAGTACAAGTACATTCCAATGCGGATCCTCACGGTGGCGGCCATGACCGCCGTTTCGATCGCCCTCAAATCGCACTTTAGCGACCTGCAGGACTTTGTCGGTGCCTCGTGTATCGCGTTGAGCTGCATCATCCTCCCGATCATGTTCTACTTCAAGAAGCTGTGGACAACAATTCCGATCTGGGAGAAAGCTGCGGGCTCGCTGGTGGTGATCATCTGCTTTGTCCTGGGCTGCTACGTGACCTACAACACGGGCAAGCAGCTCTTCAACCCAGACGAGGCCAAGCCGGGCGACCCAGTCTTCCCGTTCTGCCACAAGGAGCACGAGTTTGAAGTGTACTACAACTACACGCTGGCGCACAGCGGCTAGATACAGTACCAATGTCTTGTGAGTCTCCTCAAAGTTAGTGAGATGAGTTCATTTCAGGGAGACTGTAGAAAAAACCCTTTACTTTTGGAGATGCCATGCTGTTTGCTTGTCTTCTTGGGCTGTTCACAGTCCTCACTCTGTGTTGTAGTCTGATGATGGAACATCGTTCATATCTGAGTCTCATTCCGCACTTGACAGTTCCATACACGTAGTGTGCCTCTTGACTTGAAGCACAACGAACCGGTTCCGTGCAATGGATCGTACCCTTCAAAGTGAACTGCTTCGTGCTCAAGGTGCATACGAGCCCGTCCACAGGACGCGGCCTAAGAGTGAGCCCGTGCAGCCAATTCGCTACGTCAGTACATGTTGCTTTTTGGCTCTGCTGCGACTCAAGGCCAGTCAATGCAGAAATAGAAAGCTGGCATCACGAAGACGCCAGTGTCAACACATGTAGGACGCCGAAGACTACTACGACGAGGGAGATGAGGAACATAACGCAAGCACGTGCAGTCCACTCTCGATATAAATATCGCCACGGCGTGCCTCGATGGGCTTGAGCGATTGTTTATTCTACAGCGTCCGAGCGTGATCGGCGATTCCTGCGCAGACAGTACGAGGCCGTTGAGGATTTAGCCGCAGGGGATCGTGGCACACCGACATCGTATCGTGGCGGGAATGGAGATGCAGAGCTTGTAGGAAGAAGATGGAGGCTGGTCGCTGAGATAAAGACAACGCAGTGATTGTCGGTGGTCGATGCAGAGCATTATCGACAAAAAAGTGATCGCGAGGCGCGAGCGTATCAAGCATTGCCATCGAGGCGGATTGAAGCCGATTGCACAGCGTGGCGAAAGACCATTCAGTGACGAAGATCCATGCCGAGAGTGGGAAGACGAGTGAGCGCACTGGTTTATGTGGACGACACGATGAACAACGTTGTAAGCGCGCTGCGAAATCGACATGTGGATTTAAGTACTGGTGGTGCCACTGCGAGCCCGCTGTCGATGTACTGAAACACCAAGCTGAGACTCACGTCGCCGATGCCGCCACAGCCAGCGTCTTCCAAACTGGTTCGACGATCGACGTCGAATGCGACGCGGAGGATCGGACAAAGCAACTGGTGGAGAGTCCGACAAGCACATTTCTATCGGCGCTGCAAACACCGACTCGTTGTGACAACAAAAAACAAAGATTTCGACCTGGTGCAAACGCCGCTTGCGGCAGACTGTCCGAGAGACCCGCTTTCGTTGATCAGGATGCTGCTCACTGGAGTGTAGACACGCACAGACATCGAAACTATGCATAGGCAGAGAAAGATAGACGGAGCGCGACACCAGAAATTCCCACCACAACCGAATAAATGCTATTGGTAGTAGTTTTCAAACATGAACAGGAAATGTAATCATCAGGTACACCGGTTGATCGGATCGAGGAGTACTAGATCCCATTGATCGGCCCGAAATTCTACGCAATGGCGGTCGTGCAGGCTTGATAGCGGCAGTGTAATCGTCGGCTGCATGTGCCGTGCGACGAACTGCGCCGAGGCTCTGGTACGCTTGATCTTCGTGCGGAGGTGCGACCGCCGGTTCCTGTTGGTGGTACGAAGTGACCAAGTGGTACACTCGAGGGGTGTACACTTGCTTGACCGTTGCCACATGCTCGCATGTGGCTCGTCAGCGCCTGCATATTATCTCGACTACTACGTGATGTTTCCACGCCTCACAATTTTCCATCCCTACTTCTCGAGCATATGCCGACTGCCCGCGGCGGCTCGCTCAGATAACCAACCCAGCAAGGCACACGAGTGCAACCACAGTAGTGGAAAAGGAGAGGGTACTGATCCAAAGCAAAGAATTGGTTCTATTCGTTCACATTTGAGATGCTTTACATCAAAATACAGAGGCAAGCTAGAAAATATGCACAATGCAAAAGCGACTCCACCCATATCGACATACACACCGCGGTTGAAAACGACCCGCATTTGCTTAACCGCTGTGAGCGAGCGTGTAGTTGTAGTACACGTCAAACTGGTTGTCGGCCTTGCAGAAACCAAACGTAGGTGCGTTCGGGGCCGGATCGTCGGGGTTGAAAAGGTTCTTGCCGGTCTTGTAGGTCACGTAGCATCCAAGCACCAGGCAGATCACCACGACGATCGAACCAGCGGCCTTCTCCCAGAGCGGGATCGACGACCAGAGCTTCTTGAAGTAGAAAAGAATTGGCAAGATAATGCAACTGGCCGTGATGGCGGACGCGCCGACAAAGTCGGTCAAATCCAAAAAGTGGTCCTTAAGCGCAATCGACAGAGCCGCCAATGCGGCCACGATGACAATCCGAAGCGGAATGTACTTCATTTCCCAGCCCTTGTACTCGGCCGATTCTTCGTCCTCGTCATTGGAGTGCTCAATGTCGGCCATCGAAACAACCGAGTTCTTCGAGTTGCGCATCTTGTTGTCATCACCGGGAGTGTCAACGACGGCGTAGTTGAGGGCCTCAACGTCGTCGGCCTTCTTCTTGTGCATGCCAAGAATCATGCGCTCGAACAAGTAGAGGGCCGGGTGGACGATGACCGAGAACGCGATCGTGATGTGGAGCTGCATAAAGAGGTAGGCGAGCACAACCATGCCCTGGTCCGGCGAGAAGCCGAGGCTGGTAAGGCCGGTCTTGGCATTGGGGTAGATGGTGAACAGCAGGTTGCCCGAGATCTGGCAGCCAACCGCCGAGTAACCGGTACTGGCAAGCACGATAAACAGCACCGAAATAAACGTGAGTGTCACGCCGATGACACGCGGCATGCGTTCCGGCTGCGAGTGCTGGCGCTGGAGGGCCGGGATGACAATACCGGCACCGTAGGCGAGCGACAGGTTACCGAACGTGATCGCAACCTGGTCAAACTTGATCTCCGGTGCTGGGACCGATGGGTGACCGCGCATACCATGGATGAGGACACCAACACCGATGACATCGGCGATAATAGTGCCGAGGCAGCCAGCGAGCGCGGCGCCAGCTCCTTCCTTGAGGGTCGGAATCAGACACACAGGTAGCAAGCTGAGCGCCATGAGGATGATCCACGTCGAGTCCTTGAACGCGCCAGGGAACAGGTTGCCCAACAGAATGCCTCCAAGCACGAGGAACGCGCACGGCACTAGGAGACACACGCCCATCTGCGCAATCACAACCAGCCAGCGACCGGTCTTGCCCATGCACCACTCGCCCAAGTCACCAAACGTGCGGACCGATTTAGGGGCGATGAGCATGACTTTGGAGCAAACGACCGAGGCGTAGACGTTGGCGAACGCCATGAAAAGCATCGCGACCAAGGCGATCGCCGGACCAGCGCGCGAAAAGTTGCCGGGCATACCGAGCGTACCGATACCGTAGACACAGCAGAAGAGGTTGAAGGACGCCTTGGCGTCCTCCGCCGTGAACCACTTGCTTCCCGCCATAGTAGATGGATGGGAGACGAGCAGAGAGAGAGGCTTGGAGACTTGAGGTCTTGAGAGCAAATCGGCGAGTGAGTCGCTTCCCTTTCCTTTCCTTTCCTTTCCGCTTTCCACTTTCTCTCTCCTCTCCCTCCTCTGAAGCGTGAAGCATTGGTCCCTCCACGTACTTTGTCGGGGGTCCGGCCGAGACTGTGCGTGGGGAGAGGGAGCGGATCTTGTTTCTGACCAAGCGGTTTCTGATGACGAGGCAAGTCTGAGAGAGAGCCGGAGTGCCGCAAGATACATGTGCCAGACGAGCAGTGTCTGTTCTGCGTAAAATGGCGCGTTTCTGTCCGTACTTTCAATGTTCAATCACCTTTGTGTCCCACATGTCGTAGACGAAAACAGGCCAAGTTGCACTTGGTCACTGGGTTTAGAACATCATGGAGAAACACTGCGACCGTAGACAGCTTACTAGATGATAAATTTTTACAGGATATAATCTACAACCATAATAGGCACTACAGAACTAAAGTACAAGCAAGTCAACAAGAATAAACTATGATAGGGCATCCGGAATCCTGACTCCAGAATACTTAGTGTGGATGACACGGACGGGCACTGACTAAAACCGACTAACTTAGTCGCCAAGAACACCACCTACAATAAGGATGGTGGCTTTGAGTGGATCCTGTGAGTCACACAAACATGTCGTCTTTATCATAAGCCAATGTTTGTATGTGTGCGATGTGCTCAGTTGCGCAATGTAACGGACCTTGGAATCCACTTATGAGGGATTACGATCCAAGTTGGATGGTATCCCCTCCCTCATAAGAGTCTTGTAATATCAGGTCCAAAATGTGAGATGACTTTCATTCTGATGTGCACTTCACAGGAACATGAAGTAAAGTGGATAAAAACGCTGGTGGACTTCGACTCGTTTGTCGCGTGTTCGCGTCTTCCTGCCTTGATGGTGCTGCCAACACGGCCGTGTTGCATCAGAATGTTTAGAACGGTACAGTGTACCATTCTACAGCACGGAAGGCTCTGAACGCAAACAATTCGAGTCGTGCCAGTCTGGCACGAAGAGAGCCGGAGCGTGTGGCGGTAATCGCAGTTGCGAGGAGCGGACGATACAGATCCATGTGCACAGGATGCAACCCATCACTCGGCTCGTCGCGTCCGTAGCCACGTGGATGTAACCGAACAAGCGACAGGCGATTCGGTCAAAACGACCCATCGGAGAGAGCATGCATTCTTTCTTTCTCGTTGGTCCTCTCTCTCCTTTGAGCAAGTGGGAATCTGTGGACGACAAGAGCCAGCATCTGTGACATCAGCAGAATCTGGTTTCATGATCGACGTTTTGCAGGAAATTGTCCGAATCTGATCAACGTTTTAAGCATATCGGACTGTGAATTCGGAAACTGTCGGGAGCATCCTCATTCTAACCGGAAATCTAGTCGTGCAAGTGTCAACCTGCTTAAGGTGTCTCTGCTGCTCGCTTCTTTCGGAGCAGTGATTGTCAATACGTGCCTTTTTTGGATCAAGGCGACTTCGCCTTTTACATGAACGGTTTCGACTGTGTTTTGTTTCACTATGAAACACTACTCACATATTGGCAATCTGCCACACCGTTCCGGTTTTTTTTTTTTGCAAAGTCCGCTACAATCGGTGCACATTGGCAGCCCACTGGACTCAATGGCAAGTCATCTTCCGGACAGTGATAGCTGCCACCTGCAGATTCCGTTCTGCAGGGACTGCCCCATTTGTGCATCCAGCGCAGTGTGATGCCATGGTCATTCCATTCCATTCTTCATGAAAACGCATAGACCGTGTCTGTAGACACTCCCAGTAGAACGGAATGCGCAAAACGGATCCAAGAGTCCAGTGGCGAGGATAGGCAGGCTGCGTGTCCCTGACCAGTCCTCGACACGACACTGGACTCTATGTTGCCCCAAGAAAGGAAAATATGGGACAGGCTGTTTTTCATATATCGGTACATACACTCGATTTCACGGATAAGCCCACTACCGTTTTGATGGACCTATAGTTTTTTATGCTTCGACTTGCCGTTTTGGGATGGGCAGAGTGATGAGCAAGGGTACTGATTTTAGTTTGCGCCTGATTACGTCGTTTTGCTGGACGCGCCCCCAACTGACTGAGATGATTGCGCGAGTCGCGTTACTATACGAAAACATAATGGCCATGGTTACAAAACGCCCATGGAGGATCTGGCATGAAGATTGCTACATCCCTAGTAGTGTTGCAGTCTTGCGTTCTTGGACCTATTTGGTGTCAATATGTGTAATCGCATCATACAAATGGTGTGCTACAAGTCACAACATTTTGTCTGAAAAACCATTCTCACCGCTTGACGAAAGGCCAACATTATCCCTGATAAATTTAGCATGAACTACCACGCAGTTTCACCATACTTCAATACATGTATTTCTTGCGAGCAAGTCTCCTCTTCGTTTAGACCCTCGATAACCTTACAGGTTCGATATCTCAGATGCGGGCTTACCGTAAAATCGAGTGTACCGGTTTTGAGCTGAAACAATGTTGAAGAACGGCTCCACAATCAACCCAAGCCGACTTGTCTCTGTGGACTCTCCGTTTGATCCATGGACGCGCATAGGAATGAACGGTCCACAGCCACCAACATGCACTCGTGTGGAATGGAATGCGCAAGCGGTTGTGTGGTAGATCCGCTTCGATTCAATCAGATTTCCAGCATGAGATGGACAAACTGCTCTGTTCGGATATGTGACGCCGGAATCTCGCTCCTTCTCTCTCTCTCTCTCTCTTTTTTTTTGATACGTACAGTACTGTATCGCTGCCACCCAGTGACTCAATCGTCGTCGCTGCTGCTTCCAGCGTGTTCTCCATGGTTTACGTCGTCGGGGTCCACGACGTGCAGCACATACTCGTCGTTGAAGATTAGAAATTCCCATCGTTTCTCCATTTCGAGCGGCTGCACAATCGTCGCGGTCTCCTTCGCGGCCTCCGCCAGCAAAGTGCAGCGCCCCGCGATCGTGAGCTTTTGCAGGGCGTCCACACTGTGGCCTGTCAGTTCCTCCAACTTTTCCAACTGGAACGCGCGGACGCGCTTGCCCACGCGGACAGCGTCGGGCGTGTCCACGAGCTCGACATCCACCATGTTGGCCCCCAATTCGCTGTCGCTGGTCATGCTGCGGCGGTTCCAGTTGGCCGAGCTAATGCTGAGAAACGTATCGTCAATCATGAGCAGCTTGGTGTGGATGTAGAGATTGCGTGCGGGTTTGGTGGTGTAGATTTGGACCCGCGTCCCAAATGCTGTGCGGAGTGGCTGGGCCATATTGAACAGTAATTTCTCGTAGCCGGCGATCTTGGATTGCATGGTAATCGAAGGGTTCTGGACCACGACGACCACGCGCAGCGTTGGCTGGGACGTCAGTGCTGTGTAGAGTGCGGTCATGAGTTGCGGCATGAAGAAAAAGTACTGGTCTTGGATGAAGATCCAGTTCTTGGCGAGTCCAATCGCTTTGACGCGCGACTGTAGCAGGCTCAGCTCCCCACGCGGCGCTATGTCTGCATACGTTTTGGCGGCGCGAACAGGACTAAACGTCCGTACCATCTGAACCGAGAGGGTGCTTGTTGGTATGGCTGCCGTCACAGGCTCAGTGATTGTTGGCGGTAGAGCTGGCGCCGGTATCGGTTCAAACATTGTGGGATTTTCAAAGTCCAGCAGCTCGTCCTTCCAGCAGTGGGCTGGCTTGACACTTGAGTTCCATCGCGCTGCGAATGTAGCGGCGACGTCTCGCGCCGCAGCGCCTTCAAGGCGCACGCTTGCGTCGATCCATCCATCAAACTCGGCTGTCCAGCCGCGCGCGCGTCGTAGGCTCGCTTGGTCGTGGGTTAACGTGTCCCATCGATCGACCGTGATGTCGAGTCCGCCCATGAACGCAACGCAGGCGCCGTTCGCACGCTGGACGACAACACACTTTTGATGGTGGGAGGACACGCGATGCGGCAAGCGATTGTCAAAGAGCATGAGTGCCGAACCGTTTGTGGGCGATGCGGCCCCCAGCGCATTCATCCAGTCGCGCGTCGCGAGACACTCGGCGCGCATAAATAAGTTGGCCCAGACAAGCGCACGCACGTGGACGCCGCGTTCTCTCACGGCCCGTTCGATGATCGCTTGCAGTGTCGTGTTGCTGGCGTCGGTGCTTGTGGGATCTAATGGCACCGTGTGGTTGAGCGACCAGCCCGCGATCCATATGCTGGTAACATCGGCAGTGTCCATGTCCCTAAGCAGTCGGAGGAAATACGCGTCCGAACTCGAATAGGTATCCACATGGTCACCCGTCGAGTAGAGCGCGAGATCCGAGCGACATACACCACCTCGAGAGTTGGTGGTCTCTTCGTAGGTCAGAAACCAAACGCTTGGCGGAAGGAGTGGTTGAGACAGAGTGGGGGCTGTTGAGACTGGCGCTGGTGTAGATTCCCTCTCACCATCTATGGCGGGCGAACTGTGGACGCGAGGCGGCGTGCCGATACAATGGCCGAAGAGATTGCCCATGTCGCGATTAGTCGATGGTTCGATCCAGGACCGTGAAGGAACATGAAGAATGAAGAGAAACTGCTGGGGACGAAACGACAAGCAGTTCCTCTTCTCATGTTCCTCCACGGTCCATATATATAGTTATACGTCACATGTCGCAGACAGGTCCAATTATGGCTACATTCTTCGAAACGCCAGGATTCCAGTCTGCTTGAATGGGCGAATCGTGGATATCTTGGGAAGCGTGAACGGCTGGATAAACTTCAAATTGTGGCGCTATGTCTCGTACAGTATGATGTGAATGCTTTTGTATGCGGATGTGAGAGCTGACGGCGCTGCGTTTGAAATCGTGGGATGCTGGAGTTTGGCGTGTGTCGAACCAAAGGAAGACTAGCCATATGTACTGACTTTACAATGTTCAGCTGACCTACTAAAATAGGTGAATATTGAATTGCAGCTGCGGTACGTCACTCAACTGAGTGTCGACACCAATACCAAGATTGGTGTAAATAGTGTACATGCAAAAGGGGTAGGTATTAGAATTTGGTGACAATTGTTCCTTCTGCTGGCCGCCATGATTGTGCTGCTGGAATCAGTGGGTCATTCTCCCTTGATCCAGAAACCCGATCCGGCGTGGCGATGGCCATGGTGGAGGACGCAGGGCTCACGCCGCTCGAACTGGATCAACTGGATCTGCTGCTGTATGGTGATGACCCTATCTTTGAGAAGGACGACAATATCGTGCTGCTGCTGCTGCGCGCCAAGCGCACTGCCGGCGAGCGCGCATCACGTCTGCGGCGGCAGGTATAGATCCAAACATATTCTCAGGATTCTTCGCATCCTCTGAATACTTCTACTCATGTTCGGGATCTGCGACGTGTGTAGGTCAACGTTCGGCAGATGCAAGAGCAGGTGCGCACACTGGAGCACGTCGTGACCAACTTTGCCGCCATCTCGGCGACCGACAACGAGCCGTCGATATCTACGGACCTCGCGATCACCAACGCCGACACACAGCGGATACGCGCGTACCTTGCGCGCGTCTCAGACGTCGCGCGGCAGCGAACAGCGCTTGAGCAAGAAGGCACACAGCTCAAAAAGCTCATGCGCGAACACGAGCTCACGCATAAGCTCTTCAAATCGTGGTTTGCACCGCCCAAGAAAAGCGCGTGGGAGATCGACATCGACTATTGGAACTCGCTCTCGCAGTCGCATTCTGAAAACTGGTCAATCGATGACTGCGTGAGCGTCCTAAAATACTCGCTCAAAATGATCCACGAGCTTTCTCAGAGTAAGGATTTTGTCTCGAGCGGCCGCGAGTTTATGGGCTGGTCGGATCGTCGACGCGTCGATCTCGATACCTCGACGCTCCAGTTTAGCTTTTCCAAAGGCTTCCGGAACTGCGATACCCAGCGGCTCTTTGAGGTTTATTGGGACATGCATTTCTCGGCCGAAAAGCTCTGCCGCAACATGCTCGGGTGGAGCAACAAAGTCCACGTCGAGCTGATCCAGCAAGTGAACGACGACATTGCGATCTTCCGGCGCGACGTCCAGTACCCCGGCATTGAAATTCGGTTCCACACCATCTACATAATGTTTCGCGTCAAAACCAAGACCGGCTTTCTCCACTGTATTCGTACGATCCCTGCGCCGGCGCTGCAGCTGGCCATGGAAGGCGACGGCGGCTGGATGAACAATTTCCACTGGACCCACATGGATTTCCTCTCGGACCCGCAAACAGGGGACGCCACGGGATGCCGCGTGGCGTTTAGCGGTCTGATCTCGAGCAAGTCGATCGACTTCGCGAACCGCTGGATGATGGAGCTCGCGATGACGCTTGTGCGGGCCGAGAGCGCGTTTGTGTCGCCGCTGTTTTTGGGGTCGTGCCACTTTGGCGAAGACGCGTGACGACACAAGGTGAGTATGTGCGTGAATGAAGACCATGGGGACTGGGATGCTTGGGCATGCTTTGATACGCACCTCACCATGGTCCATGCATATTGTATATCTATTTAGCCCAACCAGCACAAACAATACGTTCGAAGGTGCATTGCGTTCGTACCCGTCTGTTTCGTATGGGTAGTGCCGACTGCGCACCAAGTAATATTTCGTGAATGTACGAATTAGCTCGCCTCGTCGAGTGGAGACATTGACGTGACTAAAGCGATGGACGGCAATCACGTAATAATAAATTATAGAAATCGTAGACTGAAACGTTGGCCCTCGACACGACACGACCCTCGAATGCGGCTGCAACTGCTCTGCTACTAGAAAAAATCAAATCGTCACGTGTAAACACTAGTCGGACGAAGGCGGCAGTGCAAAGATAGGTGCCACCATAAGATTCTCCCACTTAAGAGCGAGTGAGAGAGAGTCCATGGCGAGCGTCATGGTGTGCGACACGTCCCCATAGTTCATCACGCCACCGTACTCGACTTCTGCCCCCGTCTCCACAGTCAGACCCGTTGGTGGGTCTGTGTAGCCTTGACGATCAAACAGAAACCAGCCACTCAAATCCACCCACTGGATCTCCAGACCGTCGCGCGTGAATCGGTGCTTGTGCTGCTGCGTGATAAACTTGGGGTCGTCGATTGACTTGAGGCCAATGAGAAAACCCCGTGTCGTGCGCATGCGGAAGAGCATAAACACAAAGCGGTAGACCTTGTTGGTCTCGGGGTTGAGCGTATCCCGTAGCGCAATGAGCGTATCGTCGTTCACGCGCTGGAGGATCCGGAGCTACGTCGACATAACATAGTCATCTATGAGTATCCATGAGGGGATCATCGTTGCTAGCACCAGCTACGTCTTGTGGACCTTACCTCCATGAAGCCTCGAAATTTTTGGTGCACACACACGGGGTCGGAAAAGCACTGCCAGGTCTTGGCCATGAGGTCGTGCGAGTTCTGACCTGGATATGCTTTGCGCAACGAGAACCGGACGGTCGCACCATCAATGAGCCTTCGGTCTTCCCAACCAAGCACGCGTGCGCCGCTCGAAACCACGCGGCCACTGAGTGTAAAGTTGACAATATCCGAGACCGTGACGTTACAGATGAGCTTAGCGTCCATCGGGTTCAGTGGCACGAAGCCAATGTCTTTGCGGACCTCGCGGGCCACTGGTGCTGGCTGCGACAGATCCACAACATGCGTCGGCCGCGCGATCGCGTACAGCGCGCGTTTCACGCCGCCGGTTGATTTCACCGGCGAGCGGTCTTCTTCGGATGCTGTCGTTGATGGACTCGACGACGCAGTGGTGGACGAAGCGTCATCTTCCTCTTCCGAAGTACCCTACGGTAGTGTGAATTACTAGTGGTGAGTGCCTCGCTCTACCTGAGTCTCCCTCGAATACCAGACACGCACCTCGTCCATGCGGTCGTCGTCCATAATCTCGATCACGACGCGCACGTACTCTTGATGCCGCAGCAAAACGCTCTGGAACTTGATCGCCTCTTTCCGGAGCTGCTCCGACGTTGCATCGAGCGCCGCGCACTGTTCTTTCATTGCGTCAATGCGAATCAGGTCGGCCTCATCAATGTCATCCGTTCCATCCGACGGTCTATCTGCACGACGGCCCGACGTAAGCGTGCGGAACTTGTCTTCGAGCTGCTTGACTTCATCCTTCAGCACTTTGGTCGTCGCCTTGGAGGAGCAAAAGAAAGATCGTTTATAACCGGGTCATTTTACCCATAGAGACTTAGGTCACCACATACCTTGGTGCGGTGGTAGGACCGCCGGACGACTTCTCGGTGGCGCGCTTTCTTCTCGGTGGCCGTGAGCTTGGCTTTGGCTTTGGTTTTGGCTTCGATCGTGAATGTTGCCGCAAGGTGGTTGGCGGATGTTGGTGCGGATGTTGGTGCTGGTGCTGGTGCTGGCGACGCCACGTCGTGGGTCTCGAGCAGCAGTAGTTCCATGAGCGCCTGGTCGTCCGCATCCCACGCGTCGTGCGATTGCGGCGTCGGGACAGTAGCGGCGCCGGCGACCTGCATGTTTCCCTTTCGTTTCCTTTCGTTTCCTTTCGTTTTCTTTCCTTTGGCTTGATCTTGTAGGGGATTTCCTTTGTGCCTGTGGCAGTGTCGGTCCGTCGTCATCCGCGGTCTTTTGTTCGACCAATTCCATAAGCTTGGCTGAAATGGTATGTTGAACCAGAGGTTCGTGCTGTCTCTGTATACGATAGCAGAGGGATGACGACAGACCGTCCATCTGACTCCGATTCTGATCTACTGTATCTTCACGCCCACCGAGCAGCGTGTATTCACATAATACAGTACGTTTTCCTAAAATATCAGAAATGCCAACTATCTACTGCATGAGGAAGAGCGGTGCGACGCAGGTCGATTCCCACCTCAAGACCGACACCACAAGCTCAAAGAGCCAATACTTGGTCGTGACTAGCGACGGATCGCTCAGCGAGCCACCAGCGACGACTTCGCAGCCGACGATGGCGCCGTGGGCGTCGTAAATGTGGTTAAACAACGAGAAGTTGAAGATCTCAAACCACATTTCGTGAGCCTTAAGCGTGTCTTGGATCTCGGGCACAGGAATCGTCCGGAAACACATGAGAAAGCCTTGTTGTGTCTGGAGCCGAAATATCACTTGCGCTGTGAGGAACGTCATGTGCACGAGCGGGTGCGTGTGGTCGCGGCGGACAATTAGCAAATCGTCATTGAGTTTCTGAAGTGTCGACGATTCGGTCGTCACGGTCTGGTCCACCAGCAGCCGCGACATCTTGGTCGGATCGATCATGAGGTCCCAAGTCTTGGTCAGCAAATCTTCGGCGTGCTGGCCGAGAAACTGTTTCCGGAACCCATAGTGGAGATGGCCGGTCTCTGGATCAAGGCGGCGCTTGTCGGTCCAGCCCATGATCGACATGCCCGTAGACTCGTACGCGTGGCTCGCATCAAACGCCATGATGAGTTCGTAGGTCTCGCGAAGAAACGCAAAGCATCGCGCCGGGTGTACCCATTCTTTCGATGGATCGATCGGGTCGCGCGTCGCCAAATTGCTCATGTCGGGTCCTTCACTCAGATCGCATTTCCATGCCGCGCGTACAGTCTTTTCAAACAGCGCTTGTTCCTGCAGCATTTTCCGGAGTTCATTCTGTTCTTCGGTCAGTAAGCGCATGGTAAACGTCAGACGTCGCTGGATGCGGTGCTGCTCTGCGCGGCTCTTGCTGGCGACGATCCGCCCAATTGTCGCCGGCTCTGTCTCAAACACGAGGGCATCGAATTTGTCGCGCGCCGCCACGCGCTTGTACTCGTACTCAAGCCGCAATAGATCTTGCCGCATGCGCGTGAGTTCGTCCTACATTCCACTGTCAGCTGGAAAAGCACCAGGGTATCGCGACAAAAAAGTGCGCATCTCACCAGTCGCCGCAGACGCGAGTTGCGCTCAATCTCGGACCGCCGTGCGCGCTTGAGCGCAGTGGCCGACGGGTCAGCCGCAGCTTTGCCCCGTCGCCGCGGTGGCGCCACTGCCTTTTGCGGAGGCGTCGGCGGCATGGTCAGTACAGTCGGCAGCGGCGACAACGACGCCGTAGCGGACGTGTGGCTGCTCTCGCTCGAGGTCTCGTTAAACAGCGCACTTTCGTCGTCATGGCCACAGTCATATGCGGCCGGCAGCACGCATGCGTCGCTCGACGACGACGAGAGGAACACTTTCATGGGTGTTGAGTCTAGAGATGCGCGAGACCAATCGCCGAGTGCGCGTGTAGTGCGAGTGAGATAAAGCGAGCAAAGCGTCGGAGGATTGTTGTCCGTCCGACAGTCGAAACGTGCGAGAGTTGAGCTGACAGCGCACAGGTGTCAAGTGTCCCCAGCTGCGTGTTGAGTGACTCTGGGTCGGCAGAAGCACTGGCCACATGTGGCAATACTATTTACGAATGTAAGCTGACTGTACCACATTGTTTACGAAGATAGACGCGTACACCACTCCAAAACGCATGGCTTCTTCATGGGTGTCTCGAAGATAATGACGCACCGTCATCATGTGATCGACCGAGCCCATCTCCCTGCAACTAGAATCTGGTCACGAGATCCGCAGAGTTCACTGACCTTGTGGCCCAATGTGTTGTGCCAAGTCATGCGATGCTGGTGCAGTCAATGCCTTGGTTTCGTTGTCGATAGAGGCCATGAGACACTCCATAGTTTCCTCGCTCATGTGGCTCTCGCGTTCCCCACCATCTTCAGGTAGCGTGGTGATGACTGCGTTCCCACTGTCGCTCGTTGGCGACTGGGCGAACTCACTCACAGAGACATTCGAACCCGTCGGGTTCATACCGGAAGAAGCCGTCGTGTCTCGAAGAGAATGGACAGTCCTATTGTGTGGTTTCAGCAAGGACGTGTCGACGGTCAGTTGCGACGATGACTCCGTGCCGCGTGGATACGCTGCTGTTTCGGGCTGTTCTTTGGCGACCGCATTTCCCACCGCGGCGGTCCAATCAAGTGGATCAAACGGCAGCACGACGCCCAGAAACGACTGGAAGATTCGTGTACAGTCCGCCGCGTCCTTTACCACGCTCGCAAGTCTGTCGACGTGTGTCTGTGATAGGCGCGCGTCTGGTGAGTGCTGCATCGTCCGTAGTTCTAACAGAATGGCGTCGCCCCAATGCCGCTCCATCTCTTGACGCGAACACTCGGCGACCGCGCTCGCGCTCGCTGTTAGCCGCTCCTGTGCACGTCTCGCGATCGTCAACGCCACATTGGAAAACGGATTCTCATCGAGTACTTTCAGGAACGCCTCGGAACTCAATGAGAGGAGATCGCACGCGCGGATGGTCCGCACCGTGTGTGAGCTGACCACACACCCCAATAGTCCACGGTCGCCAAAGAATTGGCCCTTGCGCACAATCGACCGTGCGATCGAAGCGTTCGACAGGCTACCCATACACAGGTGGCCGCGCACCACAAAGAACATGGCCCTCGAGATACTGCCTTCCGAGACCACATTCTCGTCTCGTGGGTACCCTTCGAAGCGCAGACGTTGGGCAATATTACGGGTAAAGTCGTCGAGATCAGGACGGGAGTCGCACGCCAGCAGGCGAAAGGTCGAGCCGAGGAAAAGGCGCATGGGCCGATGCACGATGTGGACGACGGCGTCGCTTCGAATCGACTCGGGTAAGTCCATGAGGATCACTTCGTAGTTCACACCAGAATGCGAGGACCAGAGCGACGACATGAAGCGCTGCGTTCGTTGCTTGAGCTCGTGGCTGACGCGGACCCGATCCAGATAGAGCTCGACCGCGATCTGGTTTTTTCGGTAGTCCACTTCGTTCCAGATGTACGAGATAAAGAGCGCCGCGAACTCACTGATCATGAACGACATAACAAGCATCCCCACGAAACACATGAGCACCGTGAAAATGTTCAAGGCAGTAGTGTCCGGGGTGAATGTCTTGCCCTTCTTCACGAAGCACGTAAACCCAAAGAAAAGTCCTCGCAGCAAGCGCAGCGCAGCCACCTCAGTAGACGGCATTTCGTCCTCGGAGATGGCCAACGACTGAGCCGGACGCCACGAATTCCAATCCGCGACGAATCCTTCGTGAGCAGCAATGGTGAGGTACGAGCAAGCAGCCCAGTAGATCGCCATGGCGTAGACGAGGCACACACCCCGAAAGCGGTTCCACTCGATCGAGACACTGCGTCGGTTGAGCTCTTCCATGTACGACCACACGTTGACCATCTTGGCGCAGTGCAGCAAGCGCAGCCACGGTGTGGTGGTGAAATCGGCCAGCAGTCGATCCAGCGGACAGGCGGCCACGATGTCCCACAGTAGCCGCTCTTTGATGTACATTGCTTGATACCGTTCCTCGTATAGTTCCATCGAATTCGCGCACTCATGGACGCGCCAGCTGAACCGGATGTCCACGACAAACATGATCTCGCAAAAGACTTCAATCGCTTTCATTGACTCGCCAAAAACAGAGATGTGACCGAGCGGATCGACGGCGATTCGATATGGAATGATGCACGCCATGAACACCGCGCAAGCGATACTCATACGGAGCCATTTTCGATGCGTCGAACTTTGTGCGTCGGTGCCCACTGTGAGACTCGTCCACACCGCCATCACCGGTTCCTGGAGGAAGCGAACGAGAAGTTGTTTTGCCTTGAGCTTGTGCTCGCTCACGTCCTGCGTAGTTTCCATTCGGCGAACGCGAACAAACTGAAGCTCTTCTTCCATCTGTTCGGCGCGCCGATTTATAAGGTCGATCTGCGACAACATGGAGCCACTAGCTTCGTCAGAGTGTCGGTTCTGTTCTTCCGCTGACAGGTGAGCAAGGCGTTGCTGCTCGCGCTGAAGGTTCGCGATCCGAAGCACTTTTTCTTTCCACTGTGGATACCGCTTAAACACGAGCTCGAGTGACTCACGCGATAGATTGTACAGGATACAGGATGTCGATGCACGCACGTACGCGTTTCGGAGGCTTTTTGTAAAAAGCCCATTCTCCCCAAAGTAGCTGCCGGCCGTGAGCGTAGACACCTTTTTCAAGCGTCCGATGAGCGGATCTTCCGTCTCAAGTATGCAGGCAGGCAGAGCTCGATCGTCGTGGCGAAACTGGCTCTCGTCTTCTGATGACACAGTGTTGGATGGTAGCAATACGTCAAGCAGGCCGGTAAACACAAAGTACATGTCGTAGCCTTCTTCGCCGAACTTGCAAACGTACTCATCTCGTAGAACAAGCTGCTGGTGGAACTGGGACACCAGCATGCGAGTAACGGAGCCTTCCATCCCAGACAGAAACGACACCTTTGCAATCATGGGCTTCAAATGAACTAGACGGAGGTCTGTAAGCAGCGACGGTGGCATGCAACGCTCGAGGTGGCGCTCATGGGTGATCGTGTGAAATCGCTGAAAGCAATAGTACGTCTTCAATCGGTCTTCAATTGATTTTGGCAACGAAAAGTGTGACAACAACATCCGAATAGCGGAGAGGCGCTCGACAAATTCCCGATTGCCACCATCAGCGAGTTCAATAATATCCGCGAAGTTCCCGACGACGTACGCAAAGAGGAAAAATCCACACGTCATCGTGATCACCGAGAAGATACACTCGTGGGTCGTCTTTGGTAGCTCGCCCGTACTCGATGCGGACATGAGACCAAACGACCAGAAGATCGACGAAAAGTACTGCACGCTGAGAAACGAGGACTCGAGTTTCGCTGGTGGTAGCCACGCGTCCTTCCCGAATTCTGTGCCGACAAGTACCCCAGAATTCAAGATCCGTGAAGAGTTGGATGCGAAATCGAACCACATACAGCCGAACATGTGCGCCAAGAGGAACGTGTAGTAGAAGAGCTTGAAGAGACGGAGTTCAGTCGTGCGCTTCAGATATCGGTTCTCCAGTGCACGTAGTTGTCCTGGTACCTTGAAGACGCGGATCACTTTGTTCACATTCAACCCGTCCAATCGATTCGGTGTCGGTCGAAGCCAGTTGACCACGTAGAGCGGTGTCAGCGACAGCGCGTCGATTAGAAAGGCTTTGGAGTGGAAGTACGTGCTTCGAATGGTGGGCGGATCCATGATCTTGTTGCCAAATGCGTAGTACCCCAACCTAGTACGCAAGTAGATATCGATAAAGAACGATAGCTCAAGGATCGCTGTCACAACATCGGCCTGGACGTAGCGCTCCTTCTTCATGCGGTAGCACGTCTGGACGGTCACTGTTAGCCACTGCACAGTCATCGCGAAGAAGATCCACGTTTCCCAAAGCAGCACGAGCTTTGAATCTGGATCTAAAGCTGTCGCAGCCGGGCCAAAACATCGTGTCCACAGCGTTCGGTCTTTGACGGGGATTGCAGCAATTAAACTTCGCCGTGCAGAATCACGAGAGCTCGATGTTTGTAGGCCCGAATTCATCAGTTTGTTCGTCAACAGCTTCGCCTCCAGCGCCAGGAGCTCGCGTGACAAGCCTGCAAAGATTTCATCCATGGCGACGAGATGCTCCTTTGAAACGAAAAGAAGAATGCTGCCCATGGTCGCACTGACGTGTTCCCCATATCCCTGCGACGCTTGGGACGGCTTCAGTGCCGCCGAGCCGAAGAAGCTACCCACTGGAATAGCACGTGGATCTTGAGCATTGGCGATAACGCACACTTCGCCCACTAACAAGAAGAATAACCCATTGGCATAGTCGCCCTGGCGGTACACGACTTCGCCTTGACCATAGAGGATTAGCTTCGCATGTGTGACGAAGAACACTTCTAGCTTTTCCAGCACTGGACGAACACCAGTCAGCAACCCAAGCGTTTGCAGTGCCGGATTACAAATGTTGTGGAGAATTTCAAGCTTCATCGGGGCAGGCAAGTCGGCGATGAGTTCACTGACGAACGCCCCGCGGTGAGATGACCACCAGAAGTCCAAGAAGGAATTCACGCGTTGAAACATCGAATCTGGTGCCATTTGACGTCGGAGAAACAACTGAATCTTCGTGCGCATCGCGTAAAACTGCTTCTGCTCATATGCTGATGCGGTGAAGCGCTTCTGCACATTGTCGACGGCGATCGCGGTGATTAAAAAGCCGCTCAACATGAAAAAAAGCGCGATGGCGTACTGAATATCACTGTCGGGTTCGATCGTCTTTCCCAGCGCAGCAAGCACGTTGGTGGCGTAGTATAACGACCGGAAATACTGCATCGCGACAATAATGTGGAGTTCGCTGTCGTGGATACTGTACACGACTTCGCCCTTGCCCATGTAATGAGTGTCATTGATGTGTTCGAGGGAGACATCCTCACTAGGGATCCACGCTTCTTCGTCAGCACTGAAACCTTCAATGTTGGAGACGCCAAAGTGGGCACACGCAATGACATGATATAGCGCCACGAGAAAGAAACAAAGGATAGTCAAACGACCGCGGTTCGTCAGGCGAAAAAAAGAGCTCGCTTCCTGATAGTGCTGGAGCCAGTTTCGGCAACTAACCAAACACCACACAGCCACTAACTCAATTATCTGTTGAAAAGAGCACTATTAGACGAAAAGCGAGCCCACGTACCGAAGAAGTCGAGGAAGTCGGGCGAAGGGGCTGCTCTGCGACGACGACAGTATCCAAAAGGGAAGCATACTGACGCAGTCAACTACGAAGCCGCTGCGCAAGTAGTGAATGGCACTTCGAGCAGGGTCCGTGATCCTTTCTGCATCCGCGACGTAGGAGAGATTGAAGTTCAAGTAGATGTCGACGAGCAGAGCAATGTCGGTGACAGCATTTACCACATCGACATACCACATTTGGCGCTTGAACACGGGGAAACAGAGCCGCAGGGGAATCATGATCCAATTGTACATGATAGCCATCTCGACGCCAAACAGCCACCACATTCGCAGGCCAGAGTCGGCGTCAATACATCGCTTGAACAATAACTTGCGCCAACGAGTGCCGTCGCTAGATGGCCCAATGATTAGTCCTTGAGCATCGCTTTGGTCGTAATAGTTCTTCAGTATATCGTTCCTTTCAAGCGTTGTTCTGCGGCGTGCGTCCAAAGGTTCGACGACTTGTCCACGCGGAGAATCGTCGGCATTGACCAGACCGGGCAACACGGTGCTATTTCGCTTGCGCCAGTTGAAAAAGGCAGAGGACGTCGCTCGCTGACGGATTCTATCGCCAATTGCCAATGCGTCCACTCTCTTAAAATCGAACTTTGATGCCGAAAACGAGCTCGTCATCGACATCGTGCTGGCCTTTCGGTCTCCGCCCTTACGCGCGAGCTGAGTAAGTCGTACGGATATGGTAGCTGCACACTTGGGGTATCCTTCGAGCAGACGTTCTCCATGAAATCTCGTGAGTTTATAGAGAGTCGAATATGTGGTCGATACGACTGATGCTGTTCTTGGACTGTTTTGAAAGACCGAGAGCTCACCAAAGAACGAACCTTTCCGCATTTCCCGCACCGTCACACCGTTCATGACGACGCTAAACACGCCTGAACTCACGATATACATAGAGTCGCCCGGATCACCTTTCTGAAACACTGTTGTTTGCGCTGGCAGGGAGATCAACTCGAGCAGACTCGTCAGCGCCTTGACAAACTTATCTTCGCAACCCTCGAAGAGCGGGATCCGAGCGACGGCGTCCTTAAGCAGCTCGACTTGAATATCCTGCTTGATGGATGGACACAGCAGCTTCAAGACTTCACGATCGTTGGCATCGGCATCGGAATGATATCGCTGGTTAAGACAAATACAGTCTGGCCCAAAACTATAGACGCACTCGAAAAATCTCGACAATTTTTTTGAAAAGGACAATTTTAGAATGCTTAAAATTGTTCCAGAATCACATGCCGAAAAGACGGCCAACGCACCAATCAGATTTGCTCAAA
>JAADVD010000029.1:0-133108 GCA_023334535.1 Pythium vanterpoolii
AGCTTCAGCAGCAATCGCTGTTTCCTAATCTGTGGCCCAATGCGACTAACGCACAAGCACAAGCGCCGATCGCTCTAGTCGCCAACCAGCACATACCCTTCCAAGTCCAGTTCTCCAAACCGAGCGGCGTCCGCAACGCCAGCATCCGCGTCGAGTGGGCGAGTCTGTCGCAACCGCGTCAGGTGATCCCATCGAACCGGCTTTTTACAGCGTGGACGTTCCCTAGCAATGTCCCCCCACTGTATATCGTCCCGGACGTTGCCGACAGTCCATCGTTCACCGCCGACTTCCCACGCGGCAGTGTGACGGAGCTCCACACTGTAACAGCCAAGGCAGGTGACCCCTTTACGTTCCACGTGACGGCACGGGACCGCTTTAGTAACCAACGACTCAGCGGTGGCGACCGCATCTCGGTCCTCTTCCCACAGCTGCCAGCCGATGCTAATATCATCCCCAC
Organism: Pythium vanterpoolii; assembly: GCA_023334535.1. Classification (NCBI taxonomy): domain Eukaryota; phylum Oomycota; class Peronosporomycetes; order Pythiales; family Pythiaceae; genus Pythium; species Pythium vanterpoolii. The sequence goes on from JAADVD010000029.1 coordinate 458, forward strand.
AGTCGTCGACACTGGCAATGGTCAGTACACGATCACTTTCATTCCTCACCTGCGTGGGAACTTTTCCATGGTCATCGCGGCGACCCGCCAGAGCGACGACATTCACGCTGGCACTGGGATGGACTCGCTGCTCGAACGGCTGCGGCCGTTCCTCATCCAACGGAGTCCGTTTAAGCTCCACGTGATTCCTAGTACACCACTGGCAATCGCATCAACGATGACTGGCGATGGTCTCACGCGTGCCGTCGCGGGCGAGACCGCGAGCTTTATTGTGGAGCTACGGGACGGCCACGGGAATCGGATCCAGCAGACCATCTCTCAAACCAAGATCATCGTCCGTCTCCGACACCTCACAACCCCTACGATCACCTACGACGGTGTGTACAGCGATGCCGTCGATGGTTATCTCTTTGTCACCTACACCGCCACGTCGACAGGCACGTACGAGGTCCTACTCGCTGTGCTGGACGCCACACTGGTCGCCAAGACGTCGGCGCTGCGGATCCTCCCTAACGTTGCCTCAGCCCTCACGTCCACAGTATCGGGATTGGGCCTCGGACCGCAAGTGCCGGTGCGCTCCCTCCTCTCGTTTACGATCGATCTGCGGGACGTCTACCACAACCCCATGGTGCGTGGCGGCAACGACCTGGCCGTCTCCATTCGCGGACCGGCGCGTGTCGAAGGCGACGTGGTCGATCTGCACACGGGTCAGTACGTAATCCAGTACACTCTTCTTCTTCCTGGGACCTATGAGATTGAGAGCGTCCTGACGAACCCTGGGGATGGCCTCATTGGATCGTACTTTGAGACCACGCGATTTGCGGCCATGGATCTCGCGCGTGCGACGCAGTGGATCGATCCGACGCTTGACTTTGATTGGAGACTAAATGTGACTACGCGCAACTACCCCCGCATTCAGTGGCGTGGGTTTCTCAAGCCATTGTATACCGAAACGTATACCCTTCGGTTATCGGTCGCTCCTGCAGGGGCAGTGTATATCGACACCCAACCAGTCATCGATGCAATCAATACGGATCCGGTCGAGGGAGACACGCCAGTAGACTATGAAGGTTTGGTGGACCTCGTCGGCGGACGGCTCCATCGTATTGTCGTCGAGTACCGCAGCCCATCGCGGCGTGACGTTCGTGGATCACTGAAGCTGCAGTGGCGCAGTGCACGGCAGTCTATGGAGAATATCCCTACGACAGCGTTCCGACCAGACGGACAGGCGATCCAGCCGCGGTATACCATTGTGGCAGTGTGAATGTTATTATTTAGATGGTGCGTGTTGTCCTAAAGACGCTTCCTTGTTCCGGGCCGTGGCTTCGTCGACAAACCCAATCTCGAGCAGCTGAGTGATGGAGCGGTATTCGTACGTGTACGAATAGCCATTCTCGACCTTGAACACGAGGTACTGGTCCTTGTCCTCAGCCAACTGGGCTTTGACCCGCATGCCATCGCGTAGCAGTCGGCCGATATAACTTTGGCTGGTTGAGTCGGTGGTGAATGCGATGCCCCTCCCAGTCTCCAATACGCCATGAATGTCCACGCGACCGTCGGCATGAAGCACGAGCTCCGAGGCTGCGAGGCCGCGGTTGTCGGGTGCACGCATGTCGCTGTAGCTGGTGTCGCACATGATCACTTCTTTAAAAGTTATCCCCTCGTAACCATCGCGTTCCGCTGGCTGTGGCTGCTGGATCACAGTGGGGCACGTGCCGTGGGGCGTGTGGCCGACGATGACGCGCGTGATCCCACTGGCCTCCAGGCGCTTGGCAACAGTTTTGGGCAGTGGGAGTGGCATTCCGGCCTTGTCGAGATGGCGGCCCATGATCACGCTGTGCTTGTAGTACGGAAGAACATACTCCATGAGCGCGTGGCCTCCGCGTGTCGCGTGGTCCCTCGTCCACGTCGGCTGGTCCATCCAGTCGTGGAGCTGCTGCTGGTACCACGCATTGAGCTTGTTGGTCCACTCAAACACGTCTTCATAGTGGTAGGGATCCCCCGGCACGTAGCCCAGTGTACTCAGGACCTCGTCGCCGTCGCCGTCGCCGCGCGTGATAATACCACCGTGGACAAACAGTGTCTGGTGGATAATAAACGCCAGGCGGCCTTGCAGTAGAAACTCACGCACGACGCCGCCGTCTTGTACGCTCTGTGTAAACGACTGGACCACATCGTCGTCCGTAACAATACTTCCTTCTCTTGCGATGCTGAGCTCTTTGCGCCGCCGCTCGAAATCGCCGTGGGAACCCATGGTATAGTCGAGCATCCAGTGGAGGCGGTTCACCTGGGTATTGACGGCCGCAATCGCAGGAGACGAAACGAGCTCCTTCTCGCTCGAGGACGCATCGTCGCTGACTGCCTTAGCATCACATGTCGCATGCGTCTCCGCGTCGGCGGCTTTCTTCATGAGAAACTTGGTCACAGTCATGCGCTTGTCCTGAGGAACCCATGTAGGCCCATCTCGAATCTCTACAGCCACAGCACACTGTCAGCCTCGCTAATACACTAAAAAGTACCAGAGAATCAGACCCACACGCACCGGGTGCCATGGTGTGAAGCTCCAATTCGCTCGCGTGGAGCTCCGAGGTGAAGCGCATTTTGTTGACGTCGCGGTTCCCTACCAGCAGTACCACGCGGTCGGGATGCTCGCGCTGGAGCCGCACGAGCTGCTCGTAGCAACTAATTGAAACAAAAATTAGTTTTTGCCGGTCCATAGAGAAGGGGGGATAGACAGCCATGCGTACTGGAGCGTATCGTCGCCCTTGTCACCCGCGTCGCCGCCAAAGACGAGCACGCAGTCGTCGCGCAGGGCGAGCTCGCGCTCGTGGGCGTCGCGGAAGCGCAGACATTGGGACGCGCGCACGACGTTACGGACGTACGACCAGTTGCCTTCAATATCGGTGAGGAAGCAGACGCGCGACGCCGCGGACGCGACGGCCGCCATGCGCTTCATGTTGTCGTGGCGATCTACAGTGTGGACAAACGGTAGGAGAGGTTCAACGTGCCTATTATAGACCAATCAGAGTGATTGAAATACACACAGATTCGATTTTCAACCAATCCGTATGAACAGTGGGCAATCCGCCATCGGAGCAACTAGCCGAAGTTGATCATTTACATCTACGAATGGGGTAGACATCCAGTTACTACAGGTAGTAGTGCACTCCAGTCAAGATGACGCTCGCATCGATGGCCTTCCAGGTGTGCAACCCGCGCACCGACGTCACGTCCGATGCACCTTTCAATGTGCGCGGTGCCAAGCCGTGCTCTACTGCGGCCGTGACCACCAGAGCGCCGACTTTGCGGTGCACAAAGCGACCTGCAAGCGCGTCAAAGAGATGCGCGACAAGATGCCCGACGAAGCCGACAAGATCTGCCACGTGATTGAAGACGACTGGACACCAACGATAACATTTGAGACCGACGTCGAGCGCTTCTGGGTTCTCACAAGCCCGTGGCCGTACATGGACGTTAAGCTCGAAGTGATCCGTGCGCTCTCGACTATCCGCTCGCGGCCGGCGATTGAAGCAGCACTGGCCGAAGTCCAAGAGAGTCTGCGGCACTTACGCAGCGACACCTAGGGCATTGCGAGGTCATTTCAACGCTGCTGCTATTGAAGGGCGGTACCAAGACGTATAAGACGTCATCAAGTGGCCACGGGCAAAGACCGCGACTATGACTGCGCCAACATGGAGCTGCCATTCATCAATGTCCGTGGCGCCGACATGACCGAGGACCTGCCGCTTCCGCTATTGAATGGCTGTGAGGCGTTCTTCTCGAGCGCACTCGTGTACATCAAGATGCACTTGGTCAACGCAACGCAGGACGCGATCAATGCCTATCGTCGCCGACAATGCGTCGGTGCCGGCGCTCGTGATCGACTCGCTGGGTGCGTCCTTATCACCCAACGGACAGACACGCGGCCTCGCCGAGTTGGAAACGCTGCACGAAACCCTGGAAAGCTAAATGCACTGCGCATTCTCGATGACGCACTCTCAGAACCAGCACTTTGGGACAGCGACACTGGACCCCACGCCGATTATATAGTCGCCCATGCCGCAGCACTACGGGCCAGGCGATATGAAGCAAGTGGGACTTTGGGTAATGCAGAACGCCATGCTCTGACGCGACCAACACGCGTTTATCCGCGACTACCGCGACGATCATCCGGATTTCTTGCCCGCGATGCCGCAGCGAGGACCGAAGCTCCTCCACACTCATGCATCGAAAGAGCGTGTGCTGTCACACGCACGCTGCAGGTACTGACATCTTGTACCTACGGAATATGAACTTTGGTCGCAAAGTTTCTGTGTAAATGGTCACCACCTTGCTTAGCAGTCTCCGATCCCTCCTCTTAAGACGCTGGACTCTAGCCTGGAGCTCTTCGACAATCCAGATGGGTACACCTTTTACGCTTGAATTTTAACCAATGATATGAACTCAAGTAAAACACCTCATCCAGTAGAGTTCACGAAATTGAGGTTTTATTCACCAAGACCACACCACCACAACTGCCCGACAACCATCAACACCACCTGACCGTACGTGTCTCCATTGCTCGAACAATGCTCGGACGCGTGCTCCCAACGGCTGCGCGCGCGGCGCTCGCGCCTTTCACCATCAACACGGCGGCGCTCGCTGTGGGTACGTGTCTCTAACAGTTTTTTTCGCTTCTGTAACCCTCGTAATCGCTGAGATAAATGCTAATGAATGAATGGATATGATTGATATTAAATACAGTTCGCCGCCCAACGCTCGCGGTTGCGACGCCGTTCCGCGTGGCCAGCGTCACGGACGCGTTCGCGCAGCTGCGCGTGATCGAAGAACCGCTCCCGAGCCACTCGCTTGTGATGGAGTGCCTCAACCGCAACGCGCGCCGCCCCAAGAAAGCCAACCACGGCAAACGCCCGTGCTCGCACTTTAGAAGACGGCAGAAGCGCCTCAGCCGACGAAACGCTGCCAAGTAAAAGTCAGCTGCGCAAGGCAGACAACGTCAGGCTTATTAGAGGCGACGCAAGAAAGAGAGAGAGATGGTGGGTCCAGGAGTAGGAACAGCGAGAGGGGAAGAGAAGAAATAGACGCAGTGCAAGAGCGAGCATTTTGAAAAAGTGATCATCACATTGCAAACCCACTCGCGACAACGCGCCTTCAATCGCAAAAAAGCGTATTCTCTTCATGTAGCTCGCATCGCTCTCTCTTCTCGTTCCTATCTACTACAGTACTAATGATCCTACCGTAAATAATAAAGCAGCACCTACTACACGTCCATCGTTCAAAACCTACATCTTTCAGTCCTCTTCGTCCTCTCTTCGTCCTCCTCCTCACGGTCCACCGCTGGCACTTGGCTCTTCGTCGCCACCAGTGCCACCACCAGTATCGGACTGTCCGCCATTCTGCAATTGCCGATACTGCTGCGTCACGGCCGCGCGGCGACGGTCGTCCATGAGCTGCTGCTGGAGCTGAAGCTTGCGCACGTGCTCGCGCAAGTCGTGGCAGCGCGGCACTTTGCATTCGTACTGGCGGCACTGGCGCGCATGGAGCTGGAGTAATGCCCACACGCGACGGCAGACCGTGCAGCCGCCGAGCGCGCGCAGTTTGCAGTGCGCGCCGTGGCGCATGAGCTCCTTCATCTTGTCGCAATTCGCCGAGCCGCACGAGCCGTCGCAGCCGCTGGCATGGACCAAGAGCTGCATATGGAGCCGCACGTTCTTGGCTCGCTGTTCGCGCAATCGCCGCTGCTCGTCCGTGAGGGCGCCGTGGGTCTTGCCACTGCCGCCTTGGCCGGCACCGCCAGCGATGCCGCTGGTCGGAATCTTCTCAAGCGCGTGCTCGTGCTTTTCTTTGGCGTAGCACGCATCGCAGACGTCAAAGTCGGGGCACGTGTGGCAGTGCCACCGGTTGCCGCCGACAATGTCGCGCGTGCAGGCGTTGCACTCGTAGACATAGGCATTCGGATTAGGATTCCCGAGATGGTACAATGCCATCATCGACGAGTGCTTGGCGCGCCGGAGCTCGTCAAACTGGTAGTGGTTCCCTTGGCAGAGGCTGAGGAACGCTTGGCGTGTATCAAAGTACTCGCTGTCGTTGATCTCGTCGGGGTCGGTGCACTTTTCCGGCCACGTCACGGGCTCAGCCACGAGCCGGCGGAGTTGCTCTTGCACGCGCGCGGGCGACGACGCCTTGGCCTTGTCGTAGCACGTACCGCAGAGCGTCACGTGCACAGTCTTTGGGTTCAACCCCAACTCGGTGGATGTAGTTGGGTCCCGCCACAACGTTCCTTTGAGCACGGGCGTATTGCACAAGCGACAGTACGGCTGCAGTTTCACGACCAGGAAATCGTCCTTCATGGGCTCGATAATCTCGCCCATTTTCTTCATGAGCGGGTCCGTGACCGTGCGGTCGACGTCATCCAATGACGTAATCGGCCGTTCCTTCTTGTCGACCGCCACGGGTTCGTACGCACAGGTCTCAGTGGCTTCGTCGTTGTCGTCGCCTTCGTCGCCTTCGCCGTCCGAGCCCGTGCCTTGGTCCTGGTCGCCTTCGACCGACCCGGCGGTGCTCATTTTCCGTCGCTTGGTTTTCTTGGCCTTCGACTTTTTGCTGGGCTTTTTTGTTTCCGACACTTTGCGCTTGGCTGCCGCTTTCTTTTTCTTGGGCTTTTCGGCATCGATTTTCTCGATCGCTTCTTCCGCGAGCCCGACCCAGTAGTCTCCTTCAAAATACGGCAGCGCACACGCCGTGTTGTTGTTGCGCCAATACTCGTCGTACAAATTCGAAATATGGAGCGCAATGCCTTCGCGCTGGGCTTTGACCAGCATGTCGACGTACCACTGGCGCAAGCGATCCGACTTGGGGGTCTTTTGCGACTCGGGATGGCAGTACAAAATGTAGTCGTCGCCTTTCAACGGCGGACACGCCCACAAATGGGCCGTGTGAAACCCACGTTGGCGCACAAACTCCATGTAGGCGACCAGTACTTCGTGGTACACTTTGGTCCGCAAGTGCGCGGGCTCAAAATAGTTGACAGAGTCCAAGTACGAAATGTAGACGCGGCGCGCGTTGCAGTCAGCTTCTTGCTCGTCAAATTCGTGCACGTACATTCCAAACAGTAGGACCGACACGCCGTGGATCTCTTGAAACATGCAAATACACTTGGACTTGAAGCGGTGCTCCGAGGTGTACTTGTGCGAGTCTTTGTAGCGCTGAAACATCTTGTCGCGGACCATCAACTGCTTTTCAATGTTCGAGACCAGACGCACCGTCAAGTGCTCGGCCGTGGCGATTTCGCCCACGGCCTTGTTGGTCCAGCGTGCTTCGTCTTCGCGCTCGTCTTGCAGCGCCTTGTAAATCCGCCGCTCTAAAAAGTCCGAGAGCTTGGTCCGCATAAGGTCCTTGGCGCTGAACGCGTGCTTGCCAATCGTGAACTTTTCAGGCTCTTTCAACCGGTGGTCCAGCAGACACTCGGGACACTGGAATTCGCTGCCTGGCGTGGAAGAGATCGAATGCCCACTCGCCTGTTGGTTGGTCGGACCGGGTGCTTTGCCGGCCTGCTCGTTCTTGACGACTTGTGGTTTCTTCTCGGCATCGATTTTGCCATTAAAGAGCGCACAAATCTGGTGGACCCACCGATTGCATGTGTCGCACTGGACCCACGGCTCTTCGTGGACTTCGTCGTTCTTCTTTTTCGTGAGCTCGGTCTTTTTGTACGGCTTGCCGTCGCTGCTCGTGACCGTATCTGGTAAATTGGTCATGCACGGCTGGCAGCAGTGGTACTTGTTGTCCGGAGCACAAAAGTAATAACAGTTGCGGCGGATGCGCGTGTTGCACTCGCCATTACAGTAAAGCACGGCTGGTTCAAACACCATGCGCTCGACGCCGCACAAGCGACAGGCACTCTCGCCTTCGCGCGCTTTGCACTCGTCGGCGTGGATCTCGGCTTCGAGCTTGCGCAGTTCAGCGTTGAAGTCGTTCAGCATGTCTTTGGCGAGGTTGTAGACGTCTTGGTCTTCGCGGTTAAAGGTCTTGGCATTCTCAAAGGTCGTACGGACGTCTTGGGCAAACTGGTCCGTGTGCTTGTAGACGCCAGCATCCAGTTTCTTTTTCACGGTCCCCAAATCCATGGGCCGACGGATAATTTTGAAATAATCGGGAATCCCCAGAGCGACCGGATCCACGGGACTGCTAAAGACCCAGCCAAACTTGTGGTCCATCATGCCTTTGAGCAAGCCTTCCAACCGCTTCTTCAGCGTCGGCGGCTGCATCGTCGCGTTGTAGCCGATAATTAGCGAGTCAATGTGAGCCTTGAGCTCGTCGTTGGTCAGCTCGTTCAGCATCGACGTCGGCACGTCGCCTGCCGCTGGCGTCGCACCGGCCAACACCGGCGACGGCGCAGGAACGATCGCCATCGCGCTTGCACTTGGATTCACCGTCACCGCAGCTGGCTCGGGCTTGATTTTGGCGGCATCCATGCGCTTGTGCTCCATCATCATCGCATTCAACTTGGCATTGTTCATCGTCAGCGGGTTCACGGTCGGCTCGGGCTTGGGCTTGGCGACTTCGGCAGGCGCTGGTAATGGGGCTGGCAACGGGGCTGGCAACGGGGCTGGTGTCGGTGCCGCAGGCGTGGCCGATCGCCGAGACTGGAGGTTCTCGGGCATCGCCAGCGGTTGACCACTCATGCTCAACTCGCTCGGCATCTCCAGTGGTTTGCCCGCCCCGCTCATCGACACGTCAACTTGACCAACCGGCATTCCCAAGCTCTGGCCGAGAATATCGTTCGCCGCTTGACTCGTGACGCTAGTGTGATGCGCGTGCGAAGGAGCTTGCGAGGTCATAGGAGCATGGGACTGTACCAGCGACCCTTGCGCTTGCTGGAGCTGGGCCGAAAACGACTGCTGGACGGGACGCTGGGCGTGGGACACTTGTGATCGAGCCGGTGGCGCCTGCGACGTTGGAGCTTGAGGAGCCTGTAGCCCTGGCGGCATCGACAGTGGCTGCATATTCACTGGAAACTGTGCATGCCCATTCGTTGCGGCCGTGGCCACCGCCGCCGCCGTTGGCTGGTTCGTCGCTTGCGTCGGGGCCCCTCCGATTGGCGCCCCGCTCATGCGCGCACTGATCACGTGCTTGACAATCCGGTGCTGGCTCGTGCACTTTTTGTACTTTTGATGGAGATCTTGGAGCGTGACTTTCTTGGCTTGGACTTGCGTATCAAACTGGTTTTGCAACGCGGGGTCTTGCGTTGTGTTGCGCATTTGCATGAGCTGCCGACACTCGTTCATGATCGCATTCACTTGACTGCGCACTTGTTCGGCGTAGCTTTCGAGCTTTTTCGAATTCAGCGTGAGCTGTTCCAGACTCACACCACCGAGTCGTTGCTGAATGAGCGCGAGCTGGCGATTCTCTTCCTCGGTGAGGCCAGGCACATTGGTCTCAGGGAGCGTTGGCTGAGACTGAGACGTACTCGTTGGCGCTGGCTGAGTCATCGCAGGACGGCCGTTCATCGACTGCGCAGACGGCTGCATCGGCTGCGACTGCATCTGCGGCTGCGCTGATCCAGCACTGGGCGCTTGAATCTGTATGGGGTTTCGCGCCTGCTGCTGCGGCTCGGACGCTGTCGATCCCGTTGATGCTGCGGCCGCTTGCTGACTCGCTTGATGGGCCAACCGCCGCTCGGTCGCGGCCTGAATTTGCTGCAGCGCGCGATCAGTGTCCATAATCAGCACGCCATTCTTCTCCTTGACTTCCACGGGGTACCGCAGCAACTGACAAACCAAACAGCGCATGTTCTCACACTGCTGGAAATGCGACAGCACGTACTTAGACGAAATGCAGTGCGAATACGCACACGGCGTGGTCTCTTTGCAATTGCCCATGTGTTGCCACAGTCGCTTCATTTCGCCACAGCTCGGCGTCGCAACGCACGTGCCTTCTGGGGCTTTGCAGCTCATGGCGTGCCGCAACAAGAGTAGACGCTGCTGCTGCCGCTGGAGCACGCCTTTCGAGTTGGCATTCATGACATCACTCGTGGTCATCGACTGGAGCTTGTTGTGGTATTCGCGCTTTTGCTCTTCTTCGAGTGACGACGTCACGTGTTGCGCGCGCGCTTTGAACTGCCGCAGAAACTGCGCCGACCGACTCTGATTGGCTGCTGCCACGGCCGCTGCGTTGCTCGCGGCCGCGGCATCAAACATCGCTTGCTTGGCGTTCGGGTTTGCCGGTGCAGCACTTGCTTGTTGCGGCGGCGTTTGATTTTGCAGCTCGGGTGGCATGGGTATTGCTTGAGGTGTGGTCTCCATCTTGACGGGTGTATTATGCGTTGGTCCTGGCCCTTGCAACTCGGGCGGCATTTGAAGCGGCTGCGACGTCGACTGCTGCGTCGCCGTCGCAGGCTTGACCGCCTCGGCACCCGGAAACGGGATCGGCATCGGATCCAACGCTGAAGCCGAAGCATTCGGACGCGTCGCCGCTGTCGTCGCTGTGATTGTCGACTGCGTCTGGCTTAAAGCAGTACTCGGACCGCCTGGCGCGACCCGCCCACGCTGCTGCGATTGGGCTGCGCGAACGATATTCTTCAACCGACTCTGGAGCGTGCTGGTGTTGGCGTACTCTTCTCGCGACGTCGAAATCCGATAGCATTCGTCTTCTAGTCGTCGCGCCATCTCGGGTAGCCTCTGGAGCCAGTTTGCCGGGGCGTTCGACTTTTGGCTCTGAAGCACGCGCATAATGTGGTTCGACATTTCGCGGCGCAGTGCATGGTCGGCCGGCGAATGCCACGGCTGCCGCACGCCAGTCGAAGTGTTCGGTGCGAGCGCGGCTGGCATCGTAGGCTGTTGTTGCTGGCCAGGTGTCGACTGGAACGGTCGCTGCGTACCAGTCGCGTTGGCTGTACCTTGCTGCTGCTGCGCCGTCGATCGCTGCTGCTGCGAGGGTTCCACCGTCCCCACGGGCTGAACGCCATTGTTGTTTCCAGCTGCTTGCCCTTGCTGTTGTTGTTGCTGCTGCTGCTGCATCGCCATTTGCTGCTGCAGCGCCTGCATCTGCTGCTGCCGCTGGAGCTGTGCGACCGCCGCGGCATTGCTTTGCGCTTGACCGGCTTGCTGCGCTTTCGCGAGTTGCTGCTGCTGCTGTTGCTGTTGCTGCTGTTGTTGCAGGGTCGCAAACTGAAGCTGCGACTGGCGCTGCTGCTGCTGAAGCATTCGGAGATACTCTTGCTGCTGCTGCGGCTGCGCTTGCTGCGGCTGAAAGTACATTTGGCCATTGCCCATGTTGACCATCATGCCGTTCATTTGCTGCGGCTGCATCGAATTGTACCCGCCGCCATTCATAAACACAGGGTTCAACGCAAACCCCATGTTCATGTCGGGCATATAGCCGGGCGTCATGCCCATGTTCATGGGCATCGACATGTTCACACCGCCGTTCATCGCAACGGCGTTCATGTCCATGCCCGTGAAATTCATTGGTGCGCTTCCATTCATCGCCGGTCGGTTCTGGGCGGCTGCCGCATTCGTGGCGTTCACATTCAATGGCGGGTCGTTCGCGAGCGATGCGGGAAACGGAATGGCTTCACTGCTGCCGCCCAACGCACCGTCCGACGACGACGACGACGCTGCTGTGGTCGCTGCACTGACGCTCGCGTTAGTCGTCGCCGCGCTCATGGAGTTGCTCGTATTCTTGGGCGAATTCAGTTCGTCGGGAAAATCAATCATGCCGGTCGACGAACCGGGCGGGCCGACCAGTGACGCGTTCGCGTCCATCATCATCATGCTGCTGCTGAAATCGAGACCCGCGGGGTTCATGAGGTCGTTCGCACTGCCGCCGCCGCCGCCCATGCCGCCCATGCCGCCCAAGTTCATATACCGGTTATCGAGCGGCATCCCAAGCCCGAAATCGCCGACAAATGGTTCCGAGTCCATGGCTGTCAGTCCGTCTTACCCGTTCTTACGGGCACCTAATTACACACAAGTGATGAGCCTTCTCTCCTTAATTCGCTCCTGGGAAATCGCGACGTACCGTTGGTATGTGCGCGCGGTATTGCGAGTTGAAAAGGTGGGTATAGGGACACGGTGAGCGTGTCGGACCTCGCCTTGCTGGCGTCTTGTTGGGTTCGAGAGAGGTATTTGGGATCTAGAAACCGGCCACGTCGCGAGACCGAGTCACAGTGGATCAGATCGATGCGTTTCGTGCGCGCGGGTCGGCCGTGGGGCCAAGAAATCTCCGCCGACGCGACGCGCTCGTAGGCCGCGTTCAGGTAAATGGGGTGTTTGGCCCGTATAGTCACAGTGAGTGTGGAGAGGTGTCGGTGGGGGAGGAAGTGAAAGTTGCGCGAAGGCACTATACTGAAACCAAGTGATTCGCTTCGTGCAACACCACGCGTTCCTCAATTTGGCGCTCGAGCGAGTGTGCACCGTGACCAAAGTAAGCAGAGCGGTGAGAAGAACAACCCGAAAACGGAAAAAGCGCAGAGGAAGTAATTACAAAAACCACACAATCTAGACTGAAAAGAGCCCAGTTGTAACCAATCCTCTCCAGAAAAGAGGTAGAGAGTCGGAGTGTTATGGTTTATTTAAAAAATAGGTGCATTGGCAAGTTGCGTGAAGGTGCTAGGAGGCAGCATCTGTTCAGTTTTGGGTTTTTGATAGGCATCAATCACCCGCGGAGTTGGAGGTCGCTCGAAGGTGACGTTGCCGAAGAGCCACATTGGATATGAAAATTGAAGAGCTTCACTCCAATGGACGCGCTCGATCGAGTGCGACTACAGAATTACCATGGGGCCTTGAACGGGTGGTCGCGGCCACCAAAGCGAAGCTGCCCCGACTCTTTCTTGCCGCCGAGTCCGCCACCCAAACGCCGCGGTTTCCAGCCACGCATGACGCGACTCCGCTCGTAATCGACCAGCACGACGCAACCATCGATCTCCGTGCGGTGTGCGCGCTGATATGCAGCACGGAATGCGCGCTCGTCCGCAAACTCAATGAATGCGTAACCCTTGGATTGCTGCGTGATCACGTCGCGCACGAGACGGATGCGCACAATGCGACCGAACACGGTAAAGACCTCGCGCAGTGTCTCCTCGGTGGTTGCCAAGCTGAGCCGCGCAACAAACAACGTTGCATACGGATCCCCAGAAATCTGAGGATCACGAGACGCGTCGAAGTGTGCTGCAGATGCGCGCACGAGCGCCTTGTCATGCGGTGCTGTGTCTCTGCCGTCGATACTACCGGCTTGGATCGGGTCATAGTCTTGCGCGTACCAGGCGCGGCGACGGGGCCGAGGACGTGGAGGCGGGCTACGACTCCGACTACGACACCTCGAGGTGCTTGGACTGCGGCTGCGACGGTCTCTGTCGCGTCGTAGTCGACGCTCGGCCTCCCGACTTCGGCTGTGGGTACGGCGTCGGTCCATCAATCTCACTGTCAATTGGGAATTGAAGGAAAAATCTTCTCCTTATTCAGTTTGTAACCGTTACTGATTTTGTTAAATGAGGTCGTCGCATCGTCATGGACATTTTCGGCGACACATCCAACTCGTATCGTCGCATCTCCTTCGTCCATCCATCAGAGATCCACCAATTGTGTGTGGTCTCGTTACGTGTGATCTTGTTCTCCAACGCGAGCAGCACCTTTAAGACGTACACATTGGTGTAGAGCTTGGCGCAGGCTGTACTGGGTCTATCTGATGCGAGAAGGTCGCACAACAATTCAGGAGATCTACTGCGACAGGATCCACGGACTTCTTGAGCGCCTGTACGAATACGTAGCTCGTCAACACCCCCAGTCGCAGGTCCAAGCGCGGGGAAAGGCCATCGTGGATTCCTGATCAAAAGGAGTAGGAGTAAGCTCAAAAGTCCCGCGACGTTGGAGCCGCCTCGCCGAGAGCGTCCCTTCCAAAAGTAGTGATGCCCATGAAAGGATCGGTTTGATTGCTGACTGGCGAATGGGAAACGACACTGCCACCCCGAGATCAAACAGACACCCAGCAGGTGGCAGACGCGAAGCAGACTTCAAGCTATCTTACCTATATGACCCAATACACTACGGTAAGCTGCGCACGACTCGTGATCGAGGTCTTAATGTGCTAAAAGAACGGATCCTATCGAATCGAATACGTAGGTATTGTTGAATAGACCCCGGCTCCTCTCACTGTTATATCGACTGATATCTCATGTAGATGGTTTCGTTGGTACCCAAGCTCCACGAACCACTTCAACAAACTGGATGGTGCTGTGACAGCATATTGAACAGAACAACAAACGCAAAAGGCCGTTTCACTGATCGACTAACGCTATTCAACTACCAATCGGCTGATCCATGTGACTGTCACCCCGGCAAAAAATAGCTTCTGCACAGCGTAACCAAACGTGCCACTGGCAGTGAAAGACTCTTAAGAGACCTTCACCATGACGCTCGATACGCTCACGCGTGCAAGCGCCGAGAAAAAGCACGTGCAGCTCAAGAACTCGCTCGCCCACGCGCGCACCGAATTCCGCGACCGATTCAAACAAGACGCCACGCTCTTCAGCACATTGGCGCGATCTACGTCGGTCGCGACCTCTCTATCCGCCGCTCCCCTAAGTCCCATTGCCCACAGGTCGCTGACTCCACCCGCTGACCTCCTATTGCTCGGCGACGACCTCGTGCGTACAGAGCGGCTAGCGCAGTGCTGCAAGCGCGTCCGCCTCTGGCGACGCCAGACCACCAATCCACTCTTGCCGTACAAGCACCAGCAGCTCGCGCGTTCTCAAAGCGGTAATGGTACCGGCACGGCGCCAGTGTCGGATCACCGCATGCACCTCTCCTTGCTCATGACCGTGATCGTCGACTTGTACGAACAGAAAATGATCGCTGAAGTCGGTGCGACCAGTGTTGGCGGCGGCATTGCCGAGTCGTTTCCCGAGTTTGTGGTCCGAAGTATTTCTGCGCGAGCTGCCTCACGCCGCGCCGCCGTCGAGCAGGTCCACGCCATGGTCGCGATCTTGCTGCAGCCATCGACTCACGCGCGGGTGCGAACCTTTGCGTCGCTCTGCGGTGTCGACGATGCGTACAACCCCCCGGAGAAACTGCGTGCGTTTCTCCACATGGTCGAGAGCATCCACCGCCTCAAGGTCGCTGCAACGGCGTCGTCCACAATCGCCCCAGGAATGAATAGTAGTAGTACTAATAGCGGTGTGGTCGTGCGAGCCGAGGACGCGTCATCTCTCGGTGACGTTGTGTTTCACAACCTCGGGGTGACACTTGCAGTTGCGTACAAGGTCATTGCCGAGCTGTTTGCGGACGAGTACTTTTGGAATTTCCGCTTCTGGCACGCGCATTTCCAGGAACTAAAGCTCCAGTACGCGTGGCTGCCCACGGCCAAGTTTGAGCTCGAAGAAAAGGTCGTCAATTTGACGACGGTGACGCGCGGCGCGGCGCTGAACGCCGCGAAGAAGATCGACACGGACGCGTTCCTCGAACTCTTGCTGGACACGTGGACCCAGCGCGCCAAGACGCTCTGCGACCTGCTTGAAAATGCGACCAACGACGAAGAACGCAACAGCGCACAGGCGCTGGCCCACAAGCAGTCAGTGCAAGACGCGCGCGGTCACATTGCGCCGCTGTGCGAGGCAGAGCTACGGCTTTTTGACGAGCTTGTCGACGAATTCTGGAACGCCGAAGTGCCGTGGGCAACGGACATCAAGATTCAACGGCGCATGGCGGCTGTTAGTGAGGTCCCGCGGACGGTGGACGAGATGGCGGTGCTCTACCGCAAGCACGTGGCCGAACTGGCGGATGCCAAGAAGGTCTGGCTCTGGTCCCAGTGGACCTGGGACCCCGAGTGGGAATGGGGGTTGCTGGAGATCCCTGGGCACGTACACGAACCTGAACAGACTCTCAACCGCCGATCTTCCACACCGCTCTCTCTCCGCCACAGCGCCACGGACAGCAAAGCCATCGCCGCTGGCACCACCCGCCAGATCTGAAGTTGCACTTCAACACGGTTTCACCTTGTTTTGGTACTGAGCTCGTATTTCCAGCTGGTTATGACAATGAAATTGCCATTTTGGATTGGCTGAAATTGGTTGGTGGACACCAACCGACGCTGAGCTCTTCGGCTGCGACCAGCTCCACTGCTCGTGCCCTCTGCTCCATTCTCCAAGACCAAGCGTTCGCGCCCTCTCTTTTTCCAAGAACTCCCCAAGCAAGACCCAGCATGTCCGGACGTGGTGGATTCGGTGGCCGTGGCGGTGGCCGTGGTGGCTTTGGTGGCCGTGGTGGCGGCCGTGGCGGTGGCCGCGATGGTGGCCGTGGTGGTGGCCGTGGCGGCTTCGGTGGCCGCGGCGGTGGCCGCGGCGCTGGTGGCCGTGGCGGTGGCCGTGGCGGCATGCAGGGCGGCGCCAAGGTTATTGTCGAGCCGCATCGCCACGCCGGCGTGTTTATTGCGCGCGGCAAAGAAGATGCGTTGGTCACGCTCAACTCGACCCCCGGCAAGAGCGTCTACGGCGAGAAGCGCATCTCGGTTGACGTTCCCGCGGCCAGCGGCGAAGGCAGCGAGAAAGTCGAGTACCGCGTGTGGAACCCGTTCCGCTCCAAGATTGCTGCCGCTATCCTCGGTGGTGTCGACAACATTTACATGGGCCCGGGCTCCAAGGTGCTCTACCTCGGCGGCGCCTCGGGCACGACGGTCTCGCACGTGTCGGACATTGTCGGTCCGACCGGCGCGGTCTACGCCGTTGAATTCTCGCACCGCTCGGGCCGCGACCTCATCAATGTGGCCAAGTCCCGCACGAACGTGATCCCGATTATTGAAGACGCGCGTCATCCGCTCAAGTACCGCATGCTCGTGCCCATGGTGGACACTGTGTTTGCTGATGTTGCGCAGCCCGACCAAGCGCGCATTGTGGCGCTGAACGCCAGCTACTTTTTGAAAAACGGTGGTCACTTCGTCATTTCGATCAAGGCGAGTTGCATCGATTCTACTGCACCTGCTGAGGCTGTGTTTGCCCGTGAAGTGAAAAAGTTGCAGCAAGAACAATTCAAACCGAGCGAGCAACTCACCTTGGAGCCGTACGAACGTGACCACGCGGTTGTCGTGGGATCCTACCGTGTGCCCAAAAAGGACAAGAAGTAAAGCGTCACTATCTCCATACGCTTGGCCTTCCTGCGCCTTTGCATATTGAATCCTCCACGTCCCCTTGTCCGACAAAGTGCACACGATATGTCTTAGAAAGTAGGCGGTGCGAGGGGAGAGAGTGTGGGAGTTTCTGCATGTTTGATTGGAAGGGGAGGTAATTTATGCTGCTGACCAACTAAACGTACTCTTATTCGTAGGGCTCTTCCCGCTTCCTCGCCTCGCGACAGAGATCGTCGGCGACGTGGCCTCCAGTCCAGTCCAACCAAAAAAGGCAGCGTGGGACGGAAGCGAACAGACAGAGGACACACACACACAGAGAAGAGGGGATCTCAATGACGAGACGAACTGCGTCGGGCGGTCTGAACAAACCCCATGCGGCGTACAGCAGTAGGCACCCGTGTCCCGCAGCAATGTTGGCGCGGGGAACGCCGCTGTTGGGTTGCGTGGGACGTGAGTGACAGACGTATTTTCGGAGCTACTCACTTGTGAGAGTCTTCGCCCGAGAGATCCCCTGCTTCTTGGGTTGGTTTGGGTTTGGTAGCATCTCTTGTGCTTCTTGTTCCACGGCGTGTGGTGGTGGATGGATGGGAGAGGGACGTTGTAGCCGATGACTCTGGAACGAGTGTAGAGGCAAGAAGGAGGAGCCCGTGTCTTCTCTCCCACTCCTCTCTTGTGCAGTTGTAGGAGTAAGAATGTGTAGCCTAAGCCAAATTGAAAGTAGTGTCGATCAATTTCATGGATTCCTATTTATACGGCCGCGGTGATGATGTTGCCATGTTTCCTCCTGCATTCTCGTCAGAGTTGCCAACACCCTCCACCCACCATGCATCGCGTCAGGTGGGCGAACCTCCAGAGAGTGATGTCTTGTTTCCCCATGCTCACTCTACGTGTGTGCGTGTAGTGATCACTTGCAAGACCGCCATCCGTATGTGGACAAAGGCTTTGCAGAGTCCTACGACCCAACCGAGGTACTCCATTCTCGTGGCGAGTCATCTATTCTCCTCGACTCACTACTGTAACACTGCAGGTTCACCGTGCGTTTGGAAATCGTGCGGTCGCCAAGTATGCCGAGCTCCTAGTTGTCGACGATCTTTCGTACGAGGACAGAGTCCGCGCGCTTGCTGACCTGCGCGAGCTCCTCAGTAACCAAGAGACCAAGAGCCAGGCGATTGATCGGGAAGTGATGTTCGCGTGCGCCGACCTCACCGACTCACCGTCGCTCGACGTGCGCGTGAACGCGGCGCTGGCGATCGCATCACTCGTACTGCACAACAGTGTAGGTGACGGACCAGGGGAGAGACGGATCTCCCACCGTATCTTACCATTGCTATCAATGCTAGGACCAGACAGGCAGCGACGAGCTGAGCACCGAGGCCATGCTGCGGGCCGCGTCGGCGCTGCTCGACGACAGCGAAGAGCGCGCGGTCGTGGCCGGCTGCACGATCTTTCACCACCTCACAATCTCCAATGAAGGCGTGTTGTTGGTAGCATCACGCGCCGAGATCATACACAAGATCACGTCCATGGTGAACGCCCAGCCGCTCAAGACCATTGCCGAGGCCGTGGTCGCCAGTGTGTTGGGGGTGCTTGCCAATCTCACGCGCGTCTTTGAAGGCGCCAAGGCCTGTGCCGAGTTTGCGATCACCTCGCCGGTACTCGGCGTGCTCAAGAAGTTCGTCTTGTACGACGCCGCGACAGTCCATTCCGCTGTGTTGATTGTGCTGAACGCTGCGACACACGACCAGGGGAAACGCATAGCGATCCACCAAGGCGGTGTCGAAGTCATTCTCAAAGTCCTCGCACGTGTCCTGAGCATGGCGCAGCCGGCGACGTTGCAGAAATGCGATACAGCGCTCCATACAGAGCTCACACGATGCCTCGTCGGTGCGATCATGACGCTGTCGACCGTTGAAGACGCAAAGCCGCGCATCGTCGAGTTTGGCGTCGAGCCGCTGGTCCAGTGTCTCCATCACGAGCTCGCCGCCGTCAAGACCAATGCGATTGTCGCGATCCACTCGGTCTGCGAAGCACCCAAGGGTGTCTCGGCCTTTGTCGATCGACTGCTAAGCGAAAAAGAGTTGGTGATTGAAGTGTTTGGCGTCCACTGCATCCCCGTGCTGCTGCGCTACCTCCGCGTGGACGACGCCCGCCGCAACTTGGACGAGACCATTGATGCTCTCGCGGTGCTGCAGGACCTCGTGCGTCCGCTCAATGACGACGACTTTGCGGCCCACGCGATTGCGCAGACTGTTCATTTGGTGGACACGATAGTGGAATGTGCGTTGCGAGGCGGAGATGAACCGACCGAAGCGTGCGAAGCGGTGCGCGACCGTGCCACCTCGGTGCTGCAGCTGCTGGTCGCGGTAAGTAGGTTAATGTCGAGTGGCTGCTATAAGACGCACTGACTGTGGTATATGTATATTAGCACGGTGACAAGTACATGCGCCGCGTGGGCAAGACACTGCTCAAGCACGGTGCAAGCACGCGCGACTTTGCGCTGATCATCGGACCAATCGACATGGCTACATTTCAGCCCGAATAGCTCTGGATCACCTCTATAGTAAATATTCTGGCTTAAAGTCGTGTTATTCATTCATACGAATATACGAAAAAAAAGGTTTTTCTAGCAGCTTAGCGGGTTCACTTGAAATTTGTAAGGGAATGGATTCTCGCAGCATCGAAGCGTTGGCCAAAGTGCGGTAAGCAGTACGTCGTCTTTTGTTTGGTGGAAATTTGTGTTCGTTGAGCCGAGAGACGGTTAGCATCTCCCTCGACAAGGACGGGATTGCGCGTTTGCGTATCCAACCACTATGATGGTTTAAGCTCTGTTGGTACCACGTCGTGCTCGGCATGGCCAACATCTAACCAGTTTTTTCGCTCTCCTCACACACGTCACATCAAAAATATCGATGAGTCCGATCAGATCTGATGCTTCCTCAGACATGATCCAACACAGGTTCTTAACCGATACGATCGGCTGTGGCCGATTTGACTGGCGCTGGCAATTGACAGGGAGCTCATCGTAAGGGCAACATGTCAGCTGCTGGAACGCACGGCTTTTTCGGCGCGCTCGCGCGCGGCGTCAAGTTTGACACGCAGCGCATCCAGAGCGCCAAGAAGCACTTCAAAAAGCCTTCAGGTACTGGATGTTACCTGTGCAATTCCGCTAAGAACGGCCCCGTAGAAGCTAAACAATTTGGGAATATGTAGACTCTAAATCAGCGGCGGCGACGGCGGCCAAACTCGCCCAGGCTGCAAGCGAACTGGACTTCTTTGGCTTTGATGCGAAAGAGCCCAAGGCCCCGACGAAGCGCGAGCGCAAGATGAGCGTGGACGTGATGCCGGCGTGGGCCGGCGGCGACAAACCCGACGACAAAGAACCCACAAAGAAAACCAAAAAGAAAAAGAAAAGCGGCAGCACGCCGCGGCGCAAACGCAAGCTGAGCGAAGGCGCGATTGAAGAAGAGAAGCTCGTGGACGAAGAGCGACGTCAGGCGTCCATGCTGCTGGCCCCCAAAACCGACGAGTCGGATGCGAAACCCAAATCGAAAACCCGCAAACGCAAGAAGCGGTCGCAGTCCATGGGCAGCGACGCTGCAACCGACGATGGAGGAGAGCAGGAAGAGGCATCGCACGCAGTAATGGAGAGTGATGATGATGAGGAGGAGGATGAGGAGGAAGAGGAACAAGACTCGACTCTGTTTAAGAACACTGCGACAAAAAGTAGCGACGCGAGTGTGACCCCCAAGAAGAAATCAAAAAAACAGACCACGAATGACGCCAAGGCCGAGCAAGAAAAGTACGTCTTGCTATTCTAGATCCCCCAAATGGCTCTGTACTCATGGCTAGTGGCTTGTAGGGAGGACGTGCGGTTGTTCCGCAAGCAAATGAACATTCGCGTTATTGGCCGCCATGCGCCGCCGCCGCTCGCGACTTTCAGTGCCATGAAACTCAGTGCAACGCAGGAGCCCATGCGAAGCATTCTCCTTAGAAACATTGAGGTGTCCGCGTACACCGAGCCGACGCCCATTCAAATGCAAGCGATCCCGAGCCTCCTCCTTGGCCGTGACGTGCTGGCGACCGCACCCACGGGCTCGGGCAAGACCGCGGCGTTTGCGATCCCCATGCTCGCGAATCTAGGGGCCCCCAAGCACCAAGGCATCCGTGCGATCGTGCTCTCGCCGACCCGCGAGCTGGCGGTCCAGATCCAGCACGAATTCACGCGGCTGTCGGCTGGACGCAAGTTCCATATCGTGCTTCTCTCCAAAGCCACCGCCGCGACAATGGTCACGCAACGCAAGAGCAACTGTACCGTGAACCACGACCTCGTGATCGCCACGCCGTTGCGGCTCGTGCACCTCATCCAAGAAGCGAAGCTCGATCTATCCATGGTCGAAATGATCTGCCTGGACGAAGCCGATCGGCTCTTTGACATGGGCTTTGTCGAGCAAATCGACGAAGTGCTCGCGGCCTGTACGAACCCGAGCATCCAGCGTGCCATGTTCAGTGCGACTATGCTCCAAGGCGTGGAGGAAATGGCTCAGTCGGTCTTGCGCGACCCGCTCCAGATTGCCATTGGCGTCAAGAACGCTGGTGCCTCGACCATTGCCCAAGAGCTCGTGTTTGTCGGCAAAGAAGAAGGCAAGCTCGTGGCCATGAAAAACCTCATGGCCAGTGGTCTCCAGGTTCCGGCGCTGCTGTTTGTCCAGAACAAAGAGCGCGCGAACGAACTGTATCACGAACTGCTCTACGACGGCTTGAACGTCGGGACAGTCCACGCTGACCGCACGAAAGACCAGCGCGACGAGACTATGCGCCAGTTCCGTTCGGGGCAAGTTTGGGTCTTGATTTGTACTGATCTCATGAGCCGCGGCATGGATTTCAAGGCCGTAAACATGGTGATCAACTATGACTTTCCGCAAGACGCCGTGAGTTATATCCACCGCATTGGCCGCACGGGCCGTGGCGGCCGCCAAGGCCACGCCGTGACTTTCTTTACCGAAGACGATATGCTTTATCTCCGGTCGATTGCCAACGTCATGAAACTCTCGGGCTGTGAGGTCCCCGACTGGATGCTCAAGCTGAAGAAAGCCAGGTATGTTGTTGCGTTTGCTGGAACTGATATATCTCGAGTTGTTGGAACTGAGTTTTCTGGTGGTGCAGTGCCGAGCGGCGGAAAAAATTGGTCAAGGCGCCGTTGGTGCGCAAGCGGATCAGTACAGTCTCGGGTTATGACCTCCAGAAGCAGCACAAGCGTCACCTCACGACCACGCACAAGTCGACGTCTCTCCGCCAAGACGAACAGTCGTAAGACCTGGCACTGGACGAATATAGATTTGATCACTGTACTGTAGCTCTTCACCGCATCTCTTATTTCTTTCTCGGACTCAAATGTTAGTCGTCGATTGACATTCATCAGCACCAATGTACTCGCCACGGCCGCCGTCTTCGGCTCACCCCACCACATCGTTCGCAAGCGTCACGGACTCGACCCTCCATCGCCAAGGATGGCAAAGCCCCATCGCTCGACCCGACGCACGCCGCACACCGGGTCGTAAAGTACGTCCATCTCCTGCTCCTGCTCCGCCTTCCATTCTTTTCTCACTCTGGACTGGTCTATTTGTCCGTAGATCCCGCCTCGGTTCCGGTCGATGCTGCGGTACGACGCACTGTCGCCCTCGCCTACGCTGATCCAGAGAGAAGCCGCTTCTACGTCTCGCACCAACAGTGCGACTGCTCTTTCCGCGACACGATCGCCCCTGACGCCCGAGCCAAAAGAAGACAAAGACAACAGCGATGCCGTCGGCGATGACGGCAAGGAGCTGATCTCGACCAAGGAGATCAACCTCGATGAGCTCACGTGGTTCCAGCACCGGTGGCTCGACAAGCACGGCAAGAACTCGCATCTCAAAGCATCGCGCGAGAAAATGGCCTTGCTCCGGCGGTGGTTCGAGTCGCTGGACGCCGACGGCTCGGGCGAAGTCGGTCTCGACGAGCTCGTAGATCCGCTCGTGTCGGTCGGACTGGCACGCAGCCGCGACGAAGTGCAACAGCTCATTGACCAAGTCGACCACGACGGATCCGGAGAAGTGACCTTTGCCGAATTCTTACGCATGATGAATCCAAAGAAACCTACGCGGGTACGGCAGCGCCAGCCACTGCACTATGCCAAACCTCGGACACTGGAGTCCGAGGCGATTTCTCGTCCCTCCACCACGTCCAGCGTCCGGAGACCTGCCACGAGTGCTGGACACGCCACGACCAGCAGAACCCACTCTGGCACGCAACGTCCGAGTCGGTCCAAGACTCTGCCGTCCTCGAATGCCGTGGTGAAGCTGTTTGAAGACATGCAGTCGGGCAAGCTCGGCGACCTCGCGATTCCATTCCCCGTGCTGATCACGGCGTACCGCCGCCGCATGTTGTTGAATGCCCACATGGCCGACGACCCGACAGCGCGGCGACTCGGATCGTCGGTGCTTCAAGCGCTGGAATCCACGCGCCAGGATAATGCGACACACAGCAGCAATAGCGAGCGAAGGAAGAGCTCAGTCAAGGCATCAGAGTCCAGGTCCGCGTCTCCATCGCAGCTGTTACCACAGCTGCCGACACTGTACTAATCATAGAGGAGGCAACGTCAACTCAACTCGGTCGTACAGCAAAATCAGCATGGGTGCACAATCAAATTTGGTCCACTAACTATTATAACACAGCGACAGCACCTCGGTCCTTCCTTCCTTGTCCGCCACGCTTGGCAGCAGAGAGTCAGCAGTTCGCGGAGCAGCAAAACTGCCTTCTCGTTCTTCCTCTCGCTCTTCCTCGCCCTCCATTGCACGCGACTGGCTTCGCCGCGGCGCTTTTCCCAACCTAACTATCAGCGGATACACACATCGAGGAGTCGCCGCCAGAGTCCGCGTCAGCGTCAGCACCACCTTCGGCTCTTCAGCTCCCCCTTTCCCCTAGCGTTCCCCACGAGGTTTTACAATACAGTCGGAACGAGGAAGACACGACACGCCGCGAGCCATGCTGGAGAGGGAGCATCGACACAGGGCGCCCAGGCCAGTCGACCGGCCGTGGGCGGACCAGGTACCGATCGTGGACTGCCCACTTCGATTGAGGGCAATGATGGTGCTTTGTTGTTTCGTGTGGTTATACTTACTTGGCATTCACTGCGCTCATGGGCGGTGTCTTGGAGGTCGCACCGCCGCCACTTTGCACATTCTTTTGCATACCGTTCTGCTGCGAAGACTGCGACGGAGAGTGTGGGCTCGAGCCTCGCGGCGCGCTTGGGTTGGTGGCCCCGCCCGCTTTGCTCCGCTTGAAAGCTGCTGCATTTGCGGCGGCAGCCATCTGCTGCTGCGACTGGGACAGCGTCCGCTTGACACCCGTCACCGAGACTTCCCCACTCGGCTTCATCAAGTCCCCTCCCAGTGCACCGTCGACCGATAGATCATCACCCATGAACGACTGGGACAGATCCAGGTTCAAAAAGTCCGTGTCCGAGCCAAGACCCTGACTCAGACCCGACAAATCCGAGCTCTGTCGCATACCGTTCATCGAATTTCTTCGCTGCAGCTGCGCATTCTGCTGCTGCTGGTTCTGACCACCCGAATTCGATCCTTGCCCTTGTTGCTGACCAGGCTGCTGCGGCTGCCCGGGCTGTTGCTGCATGAAATTCTGGTTCTGGGCTCGCTGCTGGTTCATTTGCTGTTGCATCTGCTGCTGCTGCTGAGCATTTGCTTGCCCAGGTTGCTGCGGCTGCTGGCGCATCGAGTTCTGGCGTTGCAATCCTTGTTGAGGAAATTGCTGCTGGCCCGGCTGAGGCTGTCCCGGCTGACCAGGTTGTTGACCAGGTTGAGGCTGTCCTGGCTGACCAGGCTGACCAGGTTGACCAGGTTGACCCGGCTGTCCAGGCTGCTGCCCACCCTGCGGCATCGAGTTCATCGAGTTCTGTCGCTGCATCTGCGCTTGCTGCTGCATTTGGTACTGCCGCCGCTGCATCTGCGCCGCTTGGAACTGCTGCAACTGCTGCGGCGTGAACTGCTGACGCATCTGCGGGTTCTGCTGCATTTGAATTTGCATTTGCTGCTGCTGCAAGAGCTGCTGTTGCGTCATGCGACCAGGAACGTTGGCGTAAGGCATGTTGCCCATGACGTGAGGTTGCGGCACCATGCCTGGCTGCATTGCGGTAGGATTCATGGCCATCGGATTGGGTGGGACGCTCGCAGCAACCATCATTGTCGGCTGCGTGGGTACACCGGCTTGTGGACGAGGATTTCCACCGCCACCCGCTTTGTGCTGTGCGCGTGCACCCATCGTGACGGCCAGATGCTGCAAACGCGTCTTCAGGGACGTGAAATCGCCGTACTCATCCCGGTTCTTAGCTGTCCGGTACAACGAGTCTTCGAGTCGTCGTGCCATGTCGGGCAGCCGACGAATCCACTCGGCCGGGGCATCTGGCTTGCGTTGCTGCAGCAAACTCACAATCTTTCCAATCATTTTTCGTCGCAATGGCAAGTCGTTCTCCGACTGCCACGCGGTCTGGCTGTCCGGGGTCGCACCTGTGGCACCACCAGCCGACGAGCCACCGGGCGTTCGTGCTGGACCAGCCATCGGTCGCTGCTGCGCGGCTGGCTGCTGCACGGCTCGCATCCGCGGATCCATCATCGGCGGTTGCGGCTGGCCGGGCATCATCATGTTGGGTGGCGCACCGTACGCAGGGTACCCTGGGGAAGTCCCTAACCGGTTCATCATCTGGCCCGGTAGGCCCACACGTTGCATGTAGTTGGCGTTGCCCATCATGTTCTGGTTCATAGCAGCCTGGGCCATGGAAATCCGAAGCACTTCCATGGGTGGTGGAATCAGATCGGGGTGCTGCATCATCATCGACTTGACGCGCATCATCTCTTCTTCGTACGTCGAATTCGACGGCCGAAATGGCTGCTGCATGTACTGCGCGTTGGGCTGCATACCGGGCTGGCTAGGTACGCCGCCCATTGGTACGCCACCTTGGGGTGCCATGCCGTACGGCTGCCCTGGAAAGCCGCCGGGTTGTTGGCCAGGCTGCTGCTGGTTCATCATCATCTGATTCGGCGGATACCGCTGCTGCTGTTGTTGTTGCTGCATAGACTGTTGCTGCTGACCGTGCGGCGGTTGTTGCTGCTGACCCGGCGCCATGGGTCCGCTGGGTCGTCCGGCCGTCGAGGGGCCGTCAATATGTGGCCGGGCAGAGGACGAGTTGGTCGCAGCCGTCGTATTAGACGTCCCAGCAGCCGCTGCTGAACCCGACGGCTTATGCTGGAAGCCCTGGCTGTTTGGTGTGTGGCTGCTTGGACCTCCCATGGTGAACGTCGCCATACTGCTGCTCGTATCGCCGCCGCTGCTTGTGGTTGCATTGGAACTTCCGCTTGCCGCATTATCCTTCATCTTTTGATCGTTGGCGTTGTTGGCGTTGTTGGTGTTAGAAGCCGATGGCTTGGAGTCTTCGCTCTTCATCTTGTGCTTGTCGTCCGCGCCAAGGTCGGCTCCGAAATACGAACCCGAGAGATCGTCCAACGGCTCGGTTTTGGTATTACTACTGACGGCCGTGGTCGTCGAGGTCGTCGCACCCGAGGTGGCCGTGGAGGCCTTGGGCGAATCCATAAAGTTAAAGTCGTCATGGCCCGAGAACGGCTCATCGCCAAGACTCTGGACTCCCGTGGGTGTGCCGACGCTAAATGGCAGGCCGCCATTGCTGGGGGACGAATCCAGCGCCGAGGCGTTTCCCCATGTGCCAATGTCGAGGAATTCGCTGCCGGAAAAGTCAAAGCCGAATGAGTCCATGCTCATGGGAGCACGAGGCCGGCAATCTGCAAGAGGTAAACAGTCCACGGAATTAGTAATGTGATAGTTGGTATTTTCTTTTTCGTTTCCAACATAAAATTGGATAAGAAAAAAAAATAGCACCTCCTCCAGCCAGAGCTCAACGAGGAGAAGGGAGAGAGGTGTGAAAGAAAGAAAGTGGGCAACGCACCGTGGGCTGTGTGGAGTAGGAGGAGGAAATAACGCGTGGGTGATCAACGCAGGATGGGCGTTGCACGTCACGTACGCGATGGGTGGAGGTCGCCGAGTCTCACGGATCACTACTGGGGACCCTGGAGGAAGAGACCGACACGTTTTGATTTGTTCTTCAGTGTTAGAAGAAACAGACGCGAAGTGAAAGCGAGTTGGAGGAGCGGAGGGGAGGGTGCGAGCTATCCGTGGCGCGAGGGGATGGCGCGGGGGAGGGCGTCGCGATGTAATCCGTCCACACACTCGCACTCGCACGGCGGAGTTCGCAGGTGCAGGTAGGATAGTTTGGGGGGCAAGAGATGTCGACGCACGAAGCACTCCAAAGGCGGGTCGACCTCAGAGGAGCGAGCGCGAGTTCAAAAATCGCTGAGGTTTTGGAGAAAAAGCGAAAATAACCTTTGCCCGACCGACAAAAAACACCCGGTCCGCACTTCGCTCTCCTTGGCCAAAGGCGTCTCCCCTTGAGCGTGGGCTCCCAAACAAAAGGAAGCACCGCGCTTTCTCAGTTCAGTGAAAAACCTCGATTGTGGACTGAACGCACTTTATTGTTTGTGTGATTCCGACACTCACAAAGTGAGGTGTTTCCCTCTCAAATTGCACACGAGGTTGTTCAAAGAGGGTCTCTCTTTTTTTGTGACAGAGCTCTGGGTTCCTGAAAATTAACGCGCGGCGGTGTCCAATCTGTTAGCAACCGTCCCGACAAGGCAGACTGGCTTTTTTGCAGTGCGAGGTTTTTGGCGACTTGGTGCAAAAGTGCAGCCATGTGACAACTCGCACATCAACGACTCTTCATTATCATGGTGTCAGATCGGGCCGATCATCAGTTGAAGGGGTGGCGGGTTCCATATCCATATCCGCAGAAGAGTGGACGTTCGTCCACAAGATACGACCACGCTTGAGGCGTCCAGAATCAACTACATCGCAATAAGATCCCCACGGCTGCACGGAATCGCCATGCACTTCCTTGTAAGCCCACCATACAACATGCAGCATGCGGTTTCTTCTCTTTCGGTCTCTACACAATCAGCATTGATCCGTACTGTAACACCCAGAGGATACTCTCTCGTATACCTGGACCGGTACTGGAGAATGTAATTGCGAATGTAACTGCTGATGACAGTATCTGTCATTAGCCATTGACCTCGTGCGCGCCGTGTAACCTCAGTGCTGATGTGCTCAGACGAATGTGGCCGCACGAGCTGGAAGGATATGTCGCGCCAGCATCCCCATCCATCCTTTGGAAGCATTAGCGTGGGCTGAATACACACGAGGCAACCGCAATCTTGGCTGCCTGAGACAATCCATGATCAGTGGGGTGTGCAAGGATGTTTCTGGGTCGCCCTGTTGACTGCTGGGCTGCCCATCCGCATCAACTTACAGACACAACAACGGCAGGCAGGTGTGCGCTCGCGTTATGCTCAAGAGCATTACGTCCGCGCTTCTGAGGTAACGTAACTGTACCCACCGAAGCTGGATCGGAACTGAACTTGTCAATCGATCGCCCTGTCCAGTGGATCTCGTTTCTGGGTTAGAACAATGGACGGCACCTGGTGCTTGCAAACACTGCCTTCTAGACAGCGCCAGTGTCAGCGTGAACGTCACTCGGCGGCGTAGCCGACGCATGTAGCGTTGACATCACATGAACGTGAGTGGCCACCTGGATCATGCACGATCGGCAGTCGTCAGTTAATAAGGCACTCAGCATTCTCACAACCAAGCTACGAAAGCCAAAACGCACCAGTGCGTTTACACGAAGAACACGTTTTTGTGTCAAATGTGCATCACTAACTAGGGTTCGGTCACCAAACTACTTGAGCCATTGCGAGTGTGCAAGTACAGTCACAAAAGATGTCGCCTCACCGGATGGGAGCGATTGACGAGGTGAAGAACGAGGTAATAGAGGAATGACCTCCCTGATCACACGAAACCTTCGCAACGAATTACCCTATCCCTTGAGGAGCTATAAAGAATGTGTTTTCACCAGAACGAAGCAAAATGTGTCAGTTTATGGATTTTTCTGCACAGCTTGCACGAGTCCGTGACTTCTTTCATTGATATTGAACGGGAAGCTTTGACAGATTATGTAGCAGGACGCACAGTGCAGATTCGCTTGTTCTCTACGCTCTTAATGTAGCAGTAAAAAGTGAGTAGTGTAGTTCAGTGCATACTGAACTTCCTCAAGGAATTTTGGATTGGTTGCTTGTGTGTCTTTTGTTGCTGTTTGTGTGTGGCTGTTTGTGGAGCCACGTCCGCTCTGGCTCTTCTCTGACGCGCTTCGATGCTGCAACACACGTCAGACGATGGGACGACGCCGACCCAAAACGGCTGTTTCGCTCCTCCTCCACCACACTCTCTCTCAAGCGGTGTGTGTGAAAGCGGTTTTTGCCCAAAGCGGAGATTTGAATTGAGCAAGTTTCAGAGTTTCAGCACCAGTGGCCGCCGTCGTCTGTTTGTGGCCCCTTCCCTCCCTCTCCCTCTGAGGCCCAGTCTCCCGAAAGCACTGAGCGTTTTGGACGGTGGACGTGCACGTTGTTGTTTGGCCGACCGAACCTCCTTCCTCGCTCCCTCTCCTCCCTCTCCGCCAGCCCAGCAGAGAACAACATCAACACCCCGTCGGTCCCAGTGTCTGTCTGGAATCGCAGCCACCCCCGCCGCCGCCGCCCACTCCATTCGGCTTTCCGTCACTAGCCGCATCTGGATTCTCCCTCGCTTTGCGTGTGTGAAGCCAGATCCTAAGCCCCCCACAGAGAGACCGTCGACGCGTAAGTGGCCTTACGCACCATCGTCTGCTCTTCTTCTGCAGTTGCTTGGCGCTCCGAGGACGACCGAACGGCAGAGACGCCCTCCCTTCCACCCCCTCTCCCTCCTCCCCACGTGGTCCCTACCACCCACAGCTCGCTCTTGCGCTCGGCGTCTCTCCCGTGCCGCGTCTCGAAGAGTGTCAAGCGCTAACGAAGAAGAGTCACTGGCGAACCCGCCACTCCTCGTAGCTGGACAAGGGAACTAGAGTTGTTAATCGTCTTCTCGTGTGCCTGCCACCATGTCCACGGGTCAACCTACCAGAAGCATGTCGCGCCGCGGCGTCAAAGGCAGCCGCATGGGCGGCAATGACGTGCTCACGATCGACCAGCTCCGTCACCAAGACGACTGGGTGCTCGACACGGAGCGGTACCGCTGCCACGTGTGCACGCGCAACTTTACGCACTTCCGGCGAAAGCACCATTGCCGCAAGGTACGCCATAATCACTGGTTGCTTGGAGAGTTCCAGTTTACTTACGATGTGTTTGTGTGGTGATAGTGCGGTGAGGTTGTGTGCAGCAACTGTACGCTCAAGAAAGAAGCCGAGCTCCCGGTCATTGGCCGCTCGATGGTCAAGGTGTGCATGTCGTGTATACTGTCGCACTCGCAGACACCGGCCAACCCGCAGGCGCCGTCGCTTGCGCCGACCTCGACCACGTCGGCGTCGTCGCCACCTCGGGTTGTGGACCAGCGATGGGATCCAAAAAGTTTCCATTCGCCCACGGGCAACTCGGAAGGCGATCTCTCGCAGTACACGCGCGACTTTCACCAGCCCGAGTTTGACTACCCGCTCGACTTCAACTGGGACCACCCCTGGCCCAAGCCGCCGTCGGTCGCGGGCGAGGCCGACCGCCTCGATGCGCTCCGTGCGTTCGACATTATGGACACGCCGACCGAGGACGTGTTTGACATTATCTGCGACCTTGCGAGTAACGCACTTAAGACGCCAATCGCCGCAGTGAGTCTGCTGGATGAGGACCGAGAGTGGTTCAAGGCCAGCGTCGGACTCGCGCAGAACGAAGTCCCACGCTCTGTTTCGTTCTGTGCACACGCTGTCATGTCCAAGGAGCCGATGGTTGTGCTCGACACGCTGCTCGACAAGCGATTTGCCAAGAACCCGTTGGTCACTGGCGCCGCCAAGATCCGGTTCTACGCCGGCGCGCCGATCGTCACGCCGACGGGCCAGATTCTTGGTACGGTATTTGTCTTTGACACACAACCGCGCACGACGTGCGATATTGCGACCCTTGAGAAGCTGTCGAACGTTGCGATGAAAAATCTGGAAGACCGCAAGAACGCCATGTCGGCACCACTTGAGCCAGGCATGGAAGCACCCATGCGTCCCATTCCGCGTTCGGCCGACCCAGGTCTTCGTGGCTCGGTCAATGGCATTGCCAACCAGGTTGTAGCTGCGCCAGTGGCTGGCGCACCCGCGTCTCAAGACCTTGTCGCTGCGAACCCTGGCGATGGCCAAGTCACGGCCGGCCCCAAGATGGAGACCATGTTGATGGATCTCTTGTGCCGTACGACCGAGACCCAGCAGCAGTTAGCGACACAGCAAGGCGCAATGTTCCACACACTAGGCCAGCACACGGCGGAGATCGACAAGCTTCAGCACGCCATGGCAAGAATGGAAGCCAAGTTAGATTCGCTCGCGGAATAGCGCGGACGCGACAGTGCCGTCGTCCTCTTCAGCGCTTGCGCGTGGGAGGAGTCGAGCAACGATGATGAAGATTAGATGTCAGTCCAAGAGGAAGAGAGAAAGAAAAATCCCCTCTTCGTTGAAGCCACACAAGAAGACACGAAGAGCCGACCAGAAAAGAAACCCCAGAAAAAATATATCGTACGAAATGAAGATGAAGATCGTGGATCGATCCATGCGACTAGCGGCGTTCCACTGTGGACGCGCGAGCATGACGACGAGCAAGAGTGAATGAAGCGGCTGGTGGTCGATAAGTCCACACAGTACACGTGCATGCATGCAGCAGGTCCCCAGCAGCGATGAGACTTGCGTTCTTCCCTCGCTTAATTTTTATTTTCTCCCCCTTGGATATCGATATTAGTAGATGCATACCACCCTCTCGTACTCCCCCACTCTCCTCCACTATCTTTCCTCGCGTCATGCTCACAGCCTCAGCCATCATGTTGGTCACGAACGATCGAGCCTTGGACCAGCCAGTTGCGTGCATCTTGTTTTCCGGTCTGACTCGATCCAAAGAAGTATACTATTCTCACTATACACTTCGCATATTATTCTTCAACACGTGTGTATACTCCGAGATCCATTTTTACAGGTTTCGCTAAGTTCGCACGCACCAAATTCTTTCCCTTGTCACAAAAGTGCACCGAAGCGAAGCCAAAGGGAAAACCCACGACCCCGAAGCCGGCCTCCGCCTCCTCGACGATGGCGACCAAGATGAAGGAATATCGCTACTACCTCAGCAGCGGCGTGAACATGGGCATTCGCGTCAAAATCTCGCTGCTGGAACTCGCGCCGTCCAGTGCGTTAGCAGTCGACGCGCAGCTCAACGCGCTCTCGCTCTCGGCCGAGGCAAAAGCAACCCATTCCTCAGTGTCGCCTGTGCGTCCACCGCAAAGCGTGACACCCCACAAGGCATCGTCGCACGCTACCTCGTCCCGGCTACGCGCGTTCCAGGCCCCAGGGCTTGAGCAGCGCTCGGGGTCCCACGCCGAACTCTGCAATGCCGCGATCAACGAGATTTTTGTGACTGCGCAGATCTTCTCGGACGGCTTTCCGCTCCATCCCATGGTCATTAGTTCCAAAGGCCCAACCAAGTGCAGCGAGTCGACGATCTACTGGAACGAGTGGCTCTCGTTTCCCGTGAAATACCGCGATCTCTCGCGCAACTCGCAGCTCGCAATCACTGTGTGGGGCGTCGGCTGGGAACCCATGGGTGGCACGACTATTTCGTTCTTTAACAAGCAAGGCGTGCTCCGTGACGGCATGCAGTGTCTCCGCATGTGGAAAGACGTCGAAGCCGATCCGTCGCCGTCGACCACGACGCCGTCCGAAGTTCACGACGAGTGGACGCGCCAAGAGTGCTATCGCTTGGACAAGCTCCGTGAAAAGTACGAACGCAAAGAAATCTCGCGCAACGAGTGGATGGACGGTGTGACCGACCGCCGCATTGCGCGCATCCGCCGTGGCTCCGAGCCGCCCGGTCGGAAAGATCCATTGGGGCCGTTCTGTTCGTACCGAGAAGACGCTGTGTTGTGGATTGAGATGCCGTACTTTGGGGATGTCGTCGTGTACGAAGAAGAGCCGTACGCCCAGCGCAGTGTCGTCAATCATTTGTTTGCCAAGGAGCCGTTCAAGTCGCCGGGAGGTACGGCGGGGATCAGTGTGAATGGAGGCGGCATGGGCGGCTTGGGAGGGTCGGCAAATGGCGGTGCGGCTGGTAGTGCGACCGGCGGAGTGCCCGGCATGTCGCCGCCATCGCTGTACGGGGCTGATGCATACGCGAGTATGTACGACAAATCCCGTGATGGACCGCTAGCAGGCGGTGGGTACAGTGCGATGGTCGTGTGGGACCCCGACATTAACGAAGAAAATCCCGCTGAACGCAAGTACCGCAAGCTAGCGCGCGACATTTTGCGTGGGTCGATTGATCCGAACCTCAAGCCAAGTCGCGATGAAAAAGCCCGCATCGAAGCGCTGCTGGCGATGCCGACTGACAACCTCAAGAACGAAGAGCGCGACCTGCTGTGGAAGTTCCGGTACACGCTGACGGACAACAAAAAGGCCGTCGTCAAGTTTTTGCTTTCGGTCGACTGGAACGATGAGACCGAAGTCAAGCAAGCGACGGATTTGCTCCACCAGTGGTGCGAGATCGACATTGCTGATGCGCTAAAGCTGTTGGGTCGCGAGAAAGAATTCAAGCACGAAATGGTCCGCAACTTTGCCGTGTCGACGCTTGCGCGCGCCAAGAACGAAGATCTCCAGGACTTTTTGCTTCAGCTTGTCCAGGCGTTGCGGTACGAGAATGCAACGACGGTGCCAGCACCAGGTCGTCAAGGTGGTGCCAACGATGACACCGCCAGCACAGACGGTACTACGCTGCACAAGGAAGCCATGGGTCCGCTCGCTCGGTTCCTCATTGATCGGTCTGGCAAGAATTTTGAGATGGCCAACTACTTTTATTGGTACCTCCAAGCTGAAGCGTCGAATTTTAGTCGCGAAGGCGACATTTTCCGTGTTGTGCTCAACCAAATGCTCGAAGATATGAAGCGTGACACTGAGAAACGACCGATTTACGACATGCTCATGGCCGAGCGCGATATGATGGACAAGATTCTCGCATTCCACAACAAAGCACGCGACGAAAAAGGTCGCAAAGACCAGAAAGAAGAAAAATTCCGACAATTGCTACGGCAATTGCCGTGGCAAAAGAATGTGGTCATTCGCATGCCGCTCGACCCCACGATTCACTTGAGTGGGGTCGTCCCCAACTCGACCAAGATGTTTAAGAGTGCGTTATACCCCGCGGTCATTGAGTTCCAGACTGTGCTGCCGGTGGAGCACCACCACCAACACTCGCACAACTTCGGCGCGTCGCAGGCGGGGAGTAATTCGATGTTGCTGCGAGGCTCGACCGACTCGATCGTTGGCGACAATGGACTTGGCCAGTCACATGCTTCGGGGATTACTGAGTCGGCTATGCTTCGTGAATCCCTGTCAACACGTGTGATCCACTATCTGAATCGTGACAAAGAAGGCCCTGCGTACAAAGTCATGGTCAAGAACGGCGACGATCTTCGTCAGGATCAACTGATTATGCAAATGTTCATTCTCATGGACCGGCTACTCAAGCGCGTGAACCTCGATCTCGAACTCACGCCGTATCGCATTCTCGCCACTGGTGGCTCTGATGGGCTCATGGAATTTGTCCAGGACTCCCACGCGGTCGGCTCGATTGTCAGTAGTTTCGAGTCACCACAAGTACTGTCGTTTTTGCGCATGCACAATCCCGATCCCAAGGCCGAGTTTGGGGTCGCACCGGATGCTCTCAACCGCTACGTCAAGTCGCTGGCCGGGTACTGCGTTCTCACGTACATTCTCGGCATTGGCGATCGCCACTTGGATAATGTCATGATGAAGACGCGCGGAAACCTCTTCCATATTGATTTCGGCTTTATTTTCGGGGCCGATCCCAAGCCACTGCCGCCGCCGTTCAAGCTCACCAAGGAAATGGTTGAAGGCATGGGTGGCTTGCAGAGCGAGCACTATACAAGGTTCAAGCGCTACTGTTGTCAAGCATACAACTGGCTCCGCAAAAGCGCCGACCTCATTCTCAACTTGCTGAGTCTCATGGCCGACTGCGGCATCGAGCAGCTCTCGACGGACCCCGAGACATCGCTTCAAAAAGTCCAGGAAAAGTTCCGGCTCGATCTCACCGATGAACAGGCCGAGCAGTTTTTTCTCGGGCTCATCAGTGACAGTGTCACGGCTTTGTTTCCCGTGTTTGTCGAATATATCCACAAGATTGCGACCAAGATTCGATAGAAAACCCAACGCTTCGTAGTGCTCCAAGACCCAGCCTCCCCGTACTCCAATACAAGTGAAAGTAAGTCGATGAACAAGAAAAAGGTTTGGATAACGTGCTATGGGATTTCTGGTCTGTTATCGCTGCCACCCGTGTAGTAGGGACGCATTGACGGTACGGAAGTCATCGACCAGCGCAAACTGATCCAGATCCCGAAGTCGCTGACCGACCGCAGCGTCTTTTGTATCCATCATTCGCCCTCGGCTAGCGTCTTCGAAGTGGACATCGATCAAACTTGACAATCGCACTCCTTTCAAGCTCGTGCGTGGCGACGATTTGCAGGGCGGAAGACTCACGACTTGGGGTGGTTGTTTCTCTAATGGCTCCTGTCTGGTAGAAGACGAAGACAGATTCTTGACGGGCGACTGGATCGGTGGGAAGCGCATGCATTGGGCCGCATCTTTTCGAGCCGCAAAATGACGCCGCAAAATCGTTGTAACGTCTACCACGGTACTCACGAGTTGAAGTTCCTGTTCGTAGGTCGTGTCATGAAGCCGTTCCAGTGCAGAGGCGACGTCCCCCATGGCGTCGGCCAGTGCGCAGCACGCGACCGCCTCGGTTGCGAGTGGCAGCACGGATCGGATGTGGGCCACGTGGCGGTGGAACACCGTTTGCGTCTCGTAAAGATTCAGCGACGTCGTCACAAGTTGCTCCCAGTAGCCCGTAAACTGTTTGCCATGCTCGGGCAAGTACCCCAGCCGTCGTGCGAGCGAATCCATCGAGTGCTTGCGTCGAAGGTCCGGTCGGTCCACCATGGGCGACAGCAGTCCGCTTTGCATCCCTCCACACACACGTTTGGTCGGCGAGAGGCGCATGCTCATCGTGCGCTTGAGTTGTCGTGCGCGTATTTTCTGGAGCGTTTGCAAGGCAATGGCGTGGCGATGCAAGAAGGCTTCGTGGGAATCTACAACGGCCGCCGACTGTTTTCCGACATCCGTACCACCTGTTGGGAGTCCACTCGCTCGTCGACTAGCGCTGTCTTCGACCAGGCTCGTGAGTGTCGCGAAAGCCGACTGCCGACGCTCCACGTTGGTCCCATTACTGTCAGAAGTTGGCAACTGCAGCTTGGCGGCAGCGCCGGCGTCCTCGGCGTTAGCTTTGTATTTGCCGTCTTTCTTTTTGTGCCGAAAAAGATGTTGCAGCGACGTCACGGCGCGGTCGTACAAAGTCTCCCGGACGTCGTCAATGATGTGAGCAACGGGTGTGTGCAAAAGCGTCGTGTACGTGTCGTCGTAGTGCGCATGGAGCTCGGCCAGCGTCGCAAAGGGCACGACGTGGCGGTTGATGTTCTTGGCGCGTTTGAACTCGGCACGGCACAAGGCATCCTGGCCAATCGCTTGGTAGCACAGCGCGTGGTTGTACAGCACACGGGCGAGCACGCGCGAGTCTTTGGCGTACGTTACGGCAATCCCGTAAAACTCGATCGCCAGAGCGTAATCTTCGTGGGTGAAACACTTGTCGGCCAGCGCACCCCACATCTGCAGGTACTGCTGGTCGCTCAGCGTGCTGCCATGGGAGAGAAGATTGGTGTTGAGCTGCTGGAGTCGCGTGAGAAGCTGCGTGAACGTTGCTGATGCCTGCAAGAAGTCGCCGCTCGCTTGTTGGCAATGCATCAGCATCAGCAAATAGTCGCTGGCGTCGTAACCGGGTGGAGCACTGCCATGGTTCGCATACGCTGGCGTCTCTGCATCGTGGATCGCAATGAGCTGGTGCAAGCACTCGATCGCGTCGCCGAACATTTTCAGTCGACACAAGATCTGAAAGTGGAAAAACACCACATTCACGCGGTCTTGGTCGCAAAACAACGCGAATTTGCTCAGGAGTTGGCGCACAATGTTGTTGGCGTACTCGAGATTGGTCGTGCGGTCGTCACTGAGTTTCCAGTACAAGCAGATCGCGTACCGAAGCAGCAGCAGCGGATCGGCGACGCTCTCCAAGTAGGCCAAGGTTCGTGTAAACGCGTGGAGACTCTTGCTCAAGTGGAAGACCGCGGCCGGAAGAAACTTGCGGTGCCTCACAAAAACGTCAAAGTGTGCGTTGCCGAGCGCGTTCCAGTATTCGTGTCGAAGGGTCGAGCGTGCGCCGTCGTGGACCACGACCGCGTCGTTTTCCAGTAGCAAGACCGCCGGGAGACTGGTCGTTGGCCATTGCGCGTACCGCAAACCGAGCTTGACTAGGTTCACGGCGTTGCTCGAGTCTTGGAGAAGCTCCTTTTCGAGTTGAAGGCAGCCAACTTTGTCGAGGAGCTGCTTGCCGTTGGCCCACTTGTGCCATTTGGTGTGGTACGTCGGGGAGGTCTGGAAGGCGGCGAGTGCCTTCTTCGATCGTTGACGATTGTGGTGGTGAGATGCCGACTTGTGTGGCGTTTTTCGCTCGGCAACGGACGTGACCAAGGCCGTGGACGACGGTGTATACACTGTAGCCTCCACAGCTCCACCGTCTATTGCTGGCGAAGCGATCTCTTGTGGATGCTCCTGCTCAGCAGCCACACTTACTGCCTCAGCGACTGGCCGCAGATTCTCTGCCATGTTGACACGGTGGATCGTGGATCGTCGCGGACCATCTTGTCGACTAGTATCTTGATCAGCTTGACTCGGCGTCACGTCTATGGATCGACGCTTACTGGTCGTCAGCGTTGACTCACTAGCAGGATTCGCCTTAGAGGACGGTGGCGGAGCACCCTCGACTGGTAGAATTGCTGTGGCGGTCACAGCGGCGGCAGCGGCTGTTATCGCAATAGTCGAAGTAGCCGCGTCCGGGATGGAGCCATGATGAGATGAGGCGGCATCGCCGACGGTGTGCTTTAGCGATTGCGGAGGCGTGTCCACTTGTGGGTGGTCTTGGCTTGGCTGTAGTTGTGAACGCGACTCCACTTCGATAAGAGGATCTTCGGCGATAGGATCGTCGGCAATCGTCTTGCCAAAGGTACCCTCAGCGGGCGGTTCCACCCGTGGAATACTCGTACGTTCCTCCTCAGCATGCTTGGCACCCCCAGCTTCCTCCGGCAGAACGTCCTCCGATTTGAGCTCCTCTATTTCTTCTTCTTCGTCGTCATCGGCTGATACCTGCTCGAGTGGTGCTACCCAAGGTTGGTCCGCACTGTTCTCGACGAGTTCGTCTTCGCTTGTATGGCGCACGGTACTATCGACTACCACTTTCTCTGCTCGTTCCTCCATCGTCGGAGCCTCAACTGCTTCCCAGCATTCGACGCGCGCCGACTTTAGCGAGTTTACTTTGCCAGCCGGCTCAATCGGCGCCACCACCACCTCCTCATTAGCATCAACGATGTGCATCGCCACCTCTGTCTCATTCTTGTCCTCGGTTGGGTCGGTTTCGTGGATGTCAATCACTATACTAATTCGAGCGGACCGCGGCATGTGCTGAGTCCAACTATCCGTGAAGATTCCCCGTGCATCGTCTTTCGCAGCTTCCTCATCGGGTAGCTTTCCGACTGCGACTAGGGCGACATCATCGATCAGCCTGATGTTTTCCAGCGTTGCGGCTTCTTCTCGCGCTGACCGTGTTGTGGGTGGCGTGATGGCTGTCGCAAATAGACTGTGGTCCTCGCCGTCTGCCGTCTCCTGCTTGGGTAGATTCTCCTTAGGAACGACGACGACGTCCTCCGCCGCGCTGAGATTCGCCTTCTCCTCTCGCGCTCGTGTGCGTGGACTGCGTTCCTTGTCCTTAATCTCCTCGCTGGGTGAGTTCCCCTCTGTGATGATGGCGACATCCTCTGCCAAGCGGATAGTTTTCCGCGATGCTTCCCCCGATCGTGGTGACGGTGCTGCGATCATTGGCTTTTCCATCGGCTCAACGTTCAGTTCGCTTGGTGATGCTCCCAGACTTACGGCATTCGAGGTTCCAGCGTCGGCTATTACGGTCTCAGCTACCGTGGGCTCTTTTGCTGAAGGGCGAGGGGACAACAGCACGCGCGCCAACGCAGATCCATTCCGCGAACGGCTTGTGTTGTCCTCCTCATTCGTCGCCTGTGGTGGAGCCGCAATCTGGGACCGGCGCTTCTTGGACAGTTTTTTCATTTGCTTATGCACCGACGGATCCGGCGACGGCGGCGCGTGTTCGGGCGTGTGGAAGCGATGGTCCGGCCGCTCCAGCGTAATCTCGACGCCCATGACATCGTCGAAGACGCCTTCGGCTTTGAACACGCGGTTATAGTTTTCCGTGATGGTCTTGCGCCGCAAAAACTGTTCGGCTTCGGGTGGAGTGCCGCTCACAATCATCTTAAGCGCCAAGACGTTGCCGCTCGGGTGGGTAGAGGGTGCGGTCGTCGCCGACGACGATCGCTGGCGGGACAATGTTGGCGTCGGCGACACCGACGTGGACTGGTGTCGCTTGGGTGGCGAGTAGTCGGTGCCAGCAGACGACGACGACGACAATGGAGGAGTGACGATCGGCCGCCCGGCTTGGAGCCGTTGGTCGCGCCCATGGTCGCGGCGCCGCTGCAGCTCAGTGTACTTTGGCTTGCGTTCTGGCAGCGCGCGCTTGTACTGGGGCGTGGCACGCGACGGCGACGAAGACACCTCGACCGTCTCACTCTCGTCGCTATCACTGTCGTCGCTTTGCGCTTCCGATAAATCCTTTGACTCGTCGTCAATGCCCTCGAGCTCGGCGCGCCACACCGTCGTG
Organism: Pythium vanterpoolii; assembly: GCA_023334535.1. NCBI lineage: Eukaryota > Oomycota > Peronosporomycetes > Pythiales > Pythiaceae > Pythium > Pythium vanterpoolii. The sequence goes on from JAADVD010000029.1 coordinate 40,627, forward strand.
GCGTCGGCGTTCGCCATTCGATGCAACAAACTCATCTCGCTGCTTTTTCGCAGCTTGGCTTTGCTGTCACTAGGATCGGTGAGGAGGTTGAAGTGCAGATTGAGTAGGGGCGGCTGTATCCCGCAGGTATTAGTGGCATCACCGGCGTCGTTGTGGATCTGATCGTGGGGACTTCGATGCGACGCTGCGACGGCGTCCATGGCGCGCTGCTGGCTCTGCTTGTTGCGGCTCGCGCGTTTGTCATCGGCTTTGGGGCGTTGCTTGGACGACGACGACGTCGGTCGCGGCGGGGCGGCCCGTGGTTTGTGGTCGACGTGGACCGCGGGGTCGCGGCACGTTAGGCGCCCGACATCGCGATGGCGGTTCCCGACAATATCGAGATGCGACAATACGCTGCTGGCGATCGCTTCGGGCGAAGGACGATGCTGGTCTGATGTTTGCGACAGCGTTTGGTGGAGCTGCTCGCCTTTGGCGCGCGAGATGAAGAGCGCATAGTCATTCTCGACCTCGTCGGTCGCGGCCACGCGCAGACCGACAAACTCGGACGCCGAGTCGGTCCCGCTAGCTGACGGATGGACGACCTGGTAGATGCGGACGGTCAGCAGTCGGCTCACGAGTGCAAAGTCTTTGACCAGCAACACAAGCCGTTCGTTTGGCAGCTGTGAGGCTTTGCGTTGCTGCGTTACAGAGGCATCGTCCGTGGTGACAACATTCGCAGTATTCTCATTCGTCAGCAACGTGGTGTCCATCGTCCAGCGGCACTGGGGCGGCTAAGCTGCCAGTGCTAGTGAGCATGTCGCGAGGGTGTGGGTTGCGTGGGTGGATCGATCTCGCAGACCGGAATACCTCGCCTAAAATAAGGTACGTCGCGCGATCGAGATTTTACAGCGAACGCCATTCTTGGCTCTAAGACCAAAGGAAATGGACACCACGAGAAGCATGCAGAGGCAGCCGGCAGATGGACGGAGAAGGGAGATCGAAAGCACCAATGTGCCGCGGGATGGCTACAGATTGTTTCGTACAAATGTAGCCATTTATGACCGTGCATAAAACTGTCGTGGTTTCAGTCTAAGGATTGGATGGCACACAATGCCAAGCGACGGGCGACGGGCTGCATGAGGCCACCTCCGCACAAGCACAAGTGTGGCTCGCCGCCGCAGTTCACTCTTAAAGTCTCCACGACCAGCACCACCATCAGCAGCAGCAGCAGTCCCAAAGCCAAAAGCCCTTCGACCCTCGAAGCATGAGCGATCGCTACACTGTCCGCCTCGCAACACCCGACGACGCCGCGGCGCTCAGCGCCCTGGCTGCCCGCACATTTGTGGATCTCGTGGGCGATCTCTACCCCCAAGACGACCTCGCTGTGTACCTCGCTGGCGCGTACCCACTCGACACGATGCACGCCGAACTCAAGGACCCCGCGCGAACGACTGTGTTCATCTTTTCGAAAGAGGATACCGTGCATCCGTGTGGGTACACCATGCTCAATGACGGCAGCGTCCGCCCGGGCGACGAAGGCCAGCCAAGTACTAATTACCTCGAAATCAAGCGCGTCTATATCGATCGCCCACACCACGGCACCGGTGCCGCCTACCTCATGATGGCCACCGTCATGGAGATTGTCGCACGCAAGAACCGTCCGATCACGTGGCTCGGCGTTGGTAAGCAGAACGCGCGGGCCCAGCGATTCTATCGCAAGCACGGCTTTGTTCAGACCGGCGATCGCTGGTTTCAGATCGGCACGCGTTTGCACCCTGACTGTGTGTTTAGCATGGAGCAACTCGCGGCCTCGTCGTAAGTCCATACATACCATACATCTACTGTGTACTGAAATAGTGCGGTCTCGTTTTGTCTGCTGTGAATGCGATCGCTTCGTGGTCGCGGGTTTTGCTGTGGAGCGACCACGCAGCACCGATGATCGCAGCGTTGCTGAGGAGCCAGTTGATCCAGAGCTGCGTGGCAGGGGCGACACGCTGGGCACCAATACCCCACGCCATTGCCGCACTCAGTGCCTGCACGGCTTTGTAGATGCCAGCGTTGAACCCGGCCGTGCGGAGCTCGCGGCCGTTCGTACAGACCGAGCTCAAGTACCAGTAGATCCAGACTTGACCGAGCGCATCGCCGGCGCCGTATACCGTGTACAGCACCAGTGGTCCCAGCACACGGATCGGATCGTCCACGACATCCAGTGCCAACACAACGTCGTACGATAGAGACAAGGAGGACTGGACGGCGTACCCGACGGCCCACATGGCGTTCCACACAACCGCCAGCAGTGCGAGGGTGGTGCTGGCAGTGCGCGTCGGCGAAGACCCTGGCGAATCGAGCCAACGGCCGAGCGCGAGGGCCGCGAGCATCTGTGCGGTCCAGTAACACCCACTCGCGAGGCCGCTCGTACGGGTGGTGAAGAGCGCGACGTTGTAGAATGCGTGGTACGTGTAGAACCAATTACTGTAGACAAAGAACGGTAGCAGCCAGACGACGTCGCGGGTTGTCGTCGCGTACACCAACAGCGCACGGACGTCGTCTGGCCAGGATCCAGTAGAGCCACTAGATTCAGAGAATCCAGAGGATCCAGAAGCTCCAAAACCCCCAGAAACTCCGGAGGGTACCAGAACGACGCGCGAGCCGTCGTCTTTAATGACGTCGTCGAGTGACACAATGCTCGTCATCGCCAGCACGGATCCAAGCGTCATGACGACGGCGAACGCAGCAAACGTCGCGTGCGAGGCGTCGCCACGGGTCGCGTCAGTTGCATCGTCTTGCGTCCAGTTGAGAATGCACGTGAGCAGCCCACCGCAGGTTGCGCCGAGGTTGAAAATGATCCAGAATGTACTGAGGTACTGTCCTTGGTTCTGCGCGGTCGCGTAGCCCATGATCATTTGGCCTTGCGCTGTCCAGAGAAAACCAGCCGAGAGACCGAGTGCACTGCTCGCCATATAGAAAAGTGTGGTTGCAAATGATGAGGGCAACAACGACAGTCGCCACAGCGCGAATGCATAGAGCACATAGCCGACCGTGCCAACGACAAGCGAGCGGCGCGCGCCGAGCGTTGGCAGCAGCGCCGCGGCCGCCGCGCTCGACACTGTGAAGAAGGTATAGACCAATACGTTGCCGCGGAACGCCACGGTCGCATCTTGGAGTCCGCTGGCGATCGACGACAGTGCGTTAAAGATCCCCGGGCAACAGGAGAACACCAGTGAGAGCAGCACCACCTGCGTCGACGCTGTGTGCGACGCACGGCGCGGCCGGAGCGTCACTTCTTCCATTTCTTCGATTTGTGTCTCTGGATCTGGGAAGCGTGCTCCACATCAGTCACTATTTTCCATTCTATACTGTTGAACTGTATAGTCACTAAATCGAGGGATTTTGAACTGTGTAAAACTCAATAGTCACTCCATTGGGGTTCTCTTTGAATGAATGATGCTCACACGTCGCAGATTCTGCGACGTGTGAGCATATGATAGAGGTACGAAATATGGATACACCGAAACGCTCTCCACTATGCTCACAGGCACGCACTGCAGCCGGATTGGCCAATGCAGAATGTCGACATTACGACCGCATGGTCCGAGCTCGAGAAGCCGTCAAAGGTGTCGAGAATGACCTGTCCGCGCTGGAGACACGTCTGCGCATCGCGCCGCGCAAAAATGTAGTCGAGCTTGCGGTTGTCGGTTTGGCTACCAAATGAGGCCCCGATCCACGTCGGGCCGCCCGCACCGGCCGCGGTGAGCGTCTCGTACATGGGGAATGGTGTCGTACCGCCGTTTAACGCAATCTTGTTTTCGAGGTACTGGATCGGCGTCGTTTGCGGAAGCGTGTTGAGGTCGCCTGTGAGGACCGCCGTGTCTGACCACTGGCAGAACCGCGCAAAGCGGTTGGCCACCAAGATGGACGACTTTTCTTGACCACGCGAAATGTCATAGTGCGTATTGAGCATGCACACGACGTTGCCAGTGGCGCGACTGCGGAAGCGCGCCATCACGGCGGCGCGCAAGTACTCGAGGTTCCACGAGTTGGACGGGATAATGTCGGGCGTGTCGCTGAGTGCAAACGTCTGCGTGCTCAAAACTTCCCACTTGGATGCACGAAAGAAAATGCTGTTGCGCTCGTTGCCGTCGCATTGACCGGCACACTCGCCGACGCCGGCGTAGCCAAGGGCCTGTTGGAAGTAGGCGGTTTGGTCTGGTGCGGTCTCTTGCGTACCGATAAAGTCGGGGTCGTACCTCGCGAGCATGCGCTGCGCGCGGGTCCGACGCTGTTCCCAACAGCCCGAGGGGCACGGATCACGCGCCTGCGACGTGCGCACATTGAAGCTCATGACCTTTAGCGGTTCAATGGCCAGTGTGGCCTGGGCCACGGCGCGAAGGGAGGCAGGCGCTGCTGAGGTCGAGGTGGAGGCGATTGCCGTGACGGCGACGGCGACACTGAGTACTGTCTTGAGGAACATCGTGGCGAAGGCAGAGATCGAAGGCGGCTGGCTGGTTGGTGGGGATTTGATGCTGGGGCGGAAGATTGCAAAGTGAGAGTGAAAGCTAGGGTCCATGGTTGACATGCAAGCGATACCGCATCCCAAAGAGCGTAGCGAAGGGAGGAAGAAGGCACAAGGGAAGACCGGGATAGGAGGAGCACAGAGCCGACTGGATTCTCGCATGGAGTTCAAGTGAGAACTCTCCTCCATCGCCAAGCAGATCAGAAGGCGAGCGCACATCCCAGTGATGACACCGACGCTCAGATGCCCAGCACATGCACACACCTACTCTATGCAGCGGTGCGTGACGTCGCCACTCAGCCACGTGGAAATTTACATCTTTGTTCTTCCGTCTCACCATTCCATCAAGTTCCGTTTTCGATGATTCAAAGTGAGATCGCTCCATGCTTCGTGTAGGGGTGTCCATCAAACCTGTGACCGCTTTATTGTGCTAGGCAGCGAATCGGTTGTTGCATCACGCACGCAACAGACTGTTCGCTGACGTGCATGAGAGTACAGTACTGAGGCTTCGGTTAAATCTGAGCTACTCGCATTCTCGCGTCGAGGTTCAAGGATGCAGCGACGTCAAACCGACTGGGAGATGGAGGTACTGCACTAGACGCGTCAGTCACTCGCACAATAGGTGTATTTGGACAGGTACTTGACTCCGCGCGACCTTTCGGGGGAGAAACCAAAAATGACTGTCACGTTCGGCAAGGTGACAGGAAGTCACCTCATCGAGCGTGACAGAAACATTCGATGGTTCTCAGATGTAACATTACTACCGTACACATGAATCAAGGCGATTCTTGCCTTATGACTTGTAGCTGACTGGTAGCTGACTGCACCGGAAAAAAGTCATAGCATACAGTACAGTACACGGTCCACGTGGAATACTACAGTACGCCCATTGTCTCAGCACGACTGCAGCTCTGAGTCTTTACGTTTGCAGTCTATCAGCAGCGCCGACGACGGACGAAGGAGCTGTGTCTCGGACAAGCAAGTCGCTGGCCCTCGCGATTGACGGGTGCAAGACCTAACACGCTCGCAAAGTCCCCTTTTCGCATTTTGGATCTCCATCCAGAGACCTGACTTGGTTCGGTCACTACTGCGTCCCTGTCTTCGCGTGAAGATCACATTGTCACTAAAATGGGGGATCTCCTGGCAAGGCATTGATGCTCACACGTCGAAAATTTGGTATAATTTGGAAAAATGGATACAGTACACTTCAATCTCTAATTACCTATGCTCACAAGCACGCACTGCAGCCGGCGTGGCCAATGCAGAACGTCGACATCACGACCGCGTGGTCCGAGCTTGTAAAGCCACCGTCGAAGTCATCGACGATCACCTGTCCTTTCTGGAGACACGTGTGCGCATCGCGGCGGGCAAACACATAGTCGATTTTGCGGTTCTCGGTGTGGTTACTGAATGAGCTGCCGATCCACGTCGGGCCGCCGGCGCCAGCGGCCGTGAGTGTTTCGTACATGGGGAACGGTGTCTTGGCACCACTCAATGCAATCTTGTCTTCGAGGTACTGGATCGGCGTGGTCTCGGGCATGGTGTTGAGGTCGCCAGTGAGCACGGCCGTGTCGAAGGGCTGGCAGAACTTGCCAAAGCGGGTCGCGACCAAGACCGATGACTGCTCCTGGCCGCGGGTAACGTCGTAGTGCGTGTTCAGCATGCACACAGTGTTGCCCGTGAGCTTGCTGCGAAAGCGCGCCATTACGGCGGCACGCAAGTACTCGAGGTTCCACGTGTTGGACGGAACGACCTCGGGCGTGTCGCTCAATGCAAAGGTCTCCATCCCCAGCACTTCCCACTTGTCGGTGCGGAAGAAAATGCTGTTGCGCTCATTGTTAGTACACGTACCAGCGCACTCGCCGACGCCGGTGTAGCCGAGCGTCTCTTGGAAGAACGCGGTTTGGTCGGGCGCGGTCTCTTGCGTACCGATAAAGTCGGGGTCGTGCACAGCGAGCATGCGCTGCGCACGGGTCTTGCGCTCGGCCCAGCAGCCCGACGGACAGGGGTCGGGCGCCTGCGACGTGCGCACATTGAAGCTCATAACCTTAAGCGGGTCCGTGATCGGCGTCGAGCAGCCGTCGGCGCGGACCGCGAGCGGTGCGGCCGTGGCAATGGTGGCCAGCGCGAGGATCGTCTTGAGGAACATCGTGGTGGCTTTCTTGGTAACGAGGTTGCTTGGCTGGCTGGTGGGAAGTTGGCGGAAGATTGCAGAGTGAGATGGTTGATACGTGAGCTCTTCGTTCTGCCATCGCGAGCTTTCCGTTTCTCTGTGACTCCGACAAGAGAGAGAGAGGGAAGAACCATCGCACACGCCGTGGGAAGCGGAGGAAAAGCGCGGCACTGAAATCGCTTGTGCGGCTGACCGTAGTCGGTGCGACTTTACTGTTGGCAGATGGACGTTGCCACTGGCGCATGCATGCGATCTCGACTGGCCAGCGTATCCAAGCGGCGTGCGATGTGCCGTTAGGGAACGCTGAGGTTCCACCGAATTTTATTCTGGATACCCAGAATAGACCCATTGACCATCGGCCCCGCAAGGATTCACGTGGGATCGTATGACGTGACTTGGTGATCCCCATCAAGATCGGCGACGGTTATTATATTATGATAGGCAAGTGGAATGTATAAATACGGGGTGCTGGGATTGGCTTGCAGTTAGCAGCAGCACAGAACGTTGAAGACGCGGCCATTCCTTTACGAATCCATGCAGTCGACTGTCAATCGTGGAGCGGAGCCACGAAATGATTGAATCGTGTCACGTGAGACTAAAAATAGGTGTCCTACTTCAACAAAGCAAGCTGAGATTGGCAGACCTCCTGGTTTCGTATGGACGACTCGTCAGAACGAAAATAGTGACGACTCTACATGTACATCCGTTGGCAAAGTGACGTCGTTTCCGCTACAATACTGCAATACTGCAACAGCGACGTACATATTTTATGTATTCGTATCTACCTATTCGTATCTACTCGCTATGGGTGACTTGCACAGACTTGATCGGCGGACCGTGATGGTTCTGGCGCGCCCACATCTCCGTGTACTTGCCATGTGGGTTCTGCAGCAGCTCGGTGTGCGTACCACGCTCGGCCACGACCCCCTTATCAAACACCAAAATCTCATCGGCGTCCTGTACCGTTGACAGACGGTGCGCAATGATAATGGCCGTGCGGTTGGCCCCGATCGACTGGAACTCGCGCACAATCTCCGACTCGGTCTCGGAATCCAGTGCACTCGTAGCTTCGTCAAAGAGGAGGATCGGCGCGTCCTTGAGCATAGCGCGGGCGATCGCGACGCGCTGCTTCTCGCCGCCTGAGAGCTTGAGCCCGCGCTCGCCGACCCGCGTCTCGTAGCCCTTGGGGAAGTGGCGGATGGCGTCGTGGATCTGCGATACGCGCGCCGCCTCCAAGACTTCGTCTTTGGTGGCATCAAGTCGGCCATAGTTGATATTGTAGAAAATCGTGTCGTTAAACAGCACCGTGTCTTGGGGGACCGTCGCGATCGCACCACGCAGATCGTCGGGATCGATATCCCGCACGTCCTTACCATCGATCAAAACCGACCCGTTCTGCGGATCGTAAAAGCGGTAGAGCAGTCGCAAGACCGTTGATTTGCCCGAGCCACTCGTGCCCACGATCGCGACAGTCTTGCCGGCCTCGACCTTGAAAGACGCGCCCTTGAGAATAGGGAAATCCGGACGGTAGGCAAACTGTACGTCGCGAAACTCAATCGACTTGGGTTCCTTCCCGGTGAGCCGCAGCGGATCCGCTTTGTACTGGATCGCAGACTGGACGGTCCCCAGTTTGAACATGGCTTCCATGTCAGTCACCGACTGACGCACTTCCCGATACAGCATACCGATGAAATTGAGTGGAATCGAGAGCTGGAACAGCAGACCATTCACCAGCACCAAGTCACCAACAGTCAGCTCGCCGGCCGCAATACCCTGGCTCGCCATGTACATGATCGCCGTGAGGCCGATACTGAAGATCCCATTCTGCCCCGCGTTCAAAAGCGACAGCGAGGTCTGGGTCTTAAGTGCCGCTTGCTGGTACGCCTGGAGCGACTCGTCGTACCGCGCGCCTTCGTGTTTCTCATTGTTGAAATACTTGACGGTCTCATAGTTCATCAACGAGTCAATCACTTTGCCGGCCGCGTCGTTCTCGGCCTGGTTCATTCGCCGCCGGATCTCGTCGCGCCACTGCGTCACGACGACAGTGTACGCTGTGTACGCCGAGATCGTGCCAAGTGTCACACCCATGAACGGCAATCCAAAGTTCTGCGCCATAATTGCCGAGACCAACCCGACTTCCAATGCGGTCGGCACAACGCGGAACGCGACTGAGCGCAGCACGACATCAATGGACCGCGAGCCGCGGTCGATCGTGCGCGAGAGCGCGCCGGTCTGACGGTTCAAATGGAACTTGAGATCGAGCGCATGAAGATGGTCGAAAATACGCATTGACACGGACCGAATGGTTTTTTGCGTGACGCTGGAAAAGATTGCGTTCGCGAGTTCCGACGAGGCATTCGCCCCAAAGCGTGCAGCGCCGTAGCCGAGTACGAGCGCAAGCGGAATCGCGACCTCGGGCGACTGCGCGACGGCCGTCGTCGCAATGCTCATCGAGTCCACCAGCTCCTTGAACAAAAACGGCACCTGGATGGTCAGCACCTTAGACGCAAGCACGAGCCCGGCCGAGAGCAGCACGCGCTGCTTGATCTGGCGGGCTTCGGCCGTGTTCTCTTTGGGCCACAAATGGCCCAAGACAAACGTCAAGATCTGCTTGGTCGTATCTTTTTCGCTTGCATTGGCGTTCGCAATCTTGGCAATCGCGTCCATTTTGGCCTTGGCGGCGTCGCGGTCTTTTTGCTGTTTCTGTTGGACTTCGTCGTCGAGCGCCGAGGTCGAGAAGCTCAGGACGCCATTCTGTTGGCGGAGGCTGTGGAGGACGCTGGAACGCATCGGCAGTCGCGTGACGAGTGGGTTCTTCCATGGCTGACGGCGGTCAAGGTGCCGCAGCCCACGCAGCAGTAGCACGCGGCGACTCTGCAGCAGCGACATGGGCATTACGATAGCGGACGATGAATGGCGAATTCCAGGCCACGTACATGAACAGCTCCGCAGAATGATGGTCACTTTCCCGTCAGTATTGTCACGCCACTTGATTGGTCAGAAGCACATGTGTAAAATACTCTATTGGCTAAAATAGAAGTCATTTACATTCAATCAGAATCCAGATAAATGTAGCCACTTCGATTTCGTACTTTACCGGATAGGAGCTCCTGATGTAGTCCACATGCATTCGACGCTAGCTTGGTCTTTTTCCAATTCGACCCGCGCGAGTGACAAAGCTCGACGCTCCACGCATTCTACACGCCGCGCCGCCCGCTGCGAGAGATCGATTTGACGCCACAGCCAATGAGTGGGAGAAGCCCACAAAGCTCGGGCAGCAGCAGCAGCAGCTCATCGAGCAGCAGCGCCAGCTCCAGCGACTCGGAGGACCAAGCACGCGCGTCCTCGGCACCGCCCTCTCCGGCTGCCGACACCACTCGCACCTTTCCCACAGAAATCTCCTCAGTCGACGATGACTCGCCGCCACCGCCGCCTGGTTCGCCACCGCCGCCACCGTCGTCCCCTCCACCGCCACCACCCGGCTCACTCCACCGAGCAAGCGCAAATGTCGGTGGAAAGAAATTGCGACCCGTCAAAGCCAAGAAGACCGCGACACGGACGGCTGGTGCTACGCCGAAGAAAGCACCCGCCACAAAACGCACATCCGCTGCTGCTGCGGAGAAGACGCTTCCGACGAAAAAGACCAGCGCGAAAAAGAAAGCATCGCCAGCCGAAAAAGCAGCCTTAGTAGCAAAGCCTGTTAGGCGCCCCAACCGCATCAAGGACGAGCCGACACCAGAGGCTATGTCTTCCGACAAGAAACTCAAAGCACGTGGAGAGAATGCAAGTGTCCGCGATGAAGACGAAGAATTTGTTGAGAACTTTGATGACACTATGGACGCCGATGACTACTCGGGCGAGTCCGACGTGTTCGAAGACGACCTCGAGTCACTAGTGTACCACGAACGCAAGCGCGAAGAAGTGAACGGTTATGGCGAGACCATGATGGAGATCCCCGTGACCATACGCGACTATACGTACCCAAGCTACATTGCCAAGCTGCCGCAGCACTTTACCAAAGACAATGTGTTTGGCGAGCACCCCGAGGAGTTTCTCTATGCCAACAACCTCATGGTGCGTCCGTTGGGTAGTCTAAATTTCTGCAGATGCAAATGTACTGACATGATCTGTATGTTCTCGATGAGTAGTACAGTACGCAGTTGCTGGATCTACTGGACAAGAAGGCCGACGAGATTGAGCGACGGGAGCTCGAGCGCGTGCGGCGCGAACAGGCCGAAGCCAAACGACTCGCAGACGAGAGACGCCAGCAGTACGTCTACTAGTCACCGTCTCTGTGTGTTGTAATCTGTTCTTAAGACTAATTGGATATGTCTCCATAGAGATGAAGAGCTGGAACGATCGCTGGAGCCACACCAGAAAAAGCGAAAGACTGTAGAGCCAACTGTCCCGACTCCCCACGCTCAGCCCATCGCTTTCACAAAGCCAATGCCCCCAATGTCGTCACAGCCAACGCCAAGCAAACCACCACCACCGCCACGACGTCCATCCAAGAAACCAGCTTCCCGAAAGCCTCCGGCGCCTCCATCTGAATCAGCGACCACTGACACCAATGCTGCTTCTCCTGCTGCTGCTCCTGCTGTCGTCGATTCGAAACCCAAAGCAACGCCGCCGCGGCGACCGTCAAAACCCAAGGTCAAGTCGACCGCGTCGGCCGTTACTTCAAAAAAGCCTCGCTCTTCCTCGTCATCGAAAAAGAAAAGTACAGCGGCGTCCTCCCCAGCGACCACCAACGACCAAACCGACGAGGAACCGCCCACGACAACATCCGTCGTCTCGAACGTCAGCGGCGACACGGCGAACACAGAGCACGCAGAGAACGAGCGTGACGACGATGCGATTAAGACCGCGTCGTCATCCTCCTCGAGTGAACACTCGTCGTACTTTTCGTCGTCGTCGTCGTCCTCCAGCAGCTCCTCTGACGACGAACGCGAACCACTCTAATTTCCATTCTATAAAAAAATTAAACGCCTTTTTCGTGCTGCTGCTGTTTCGCGGCCCAAATGGCCGCCGACTTGCGGCCGAGGTGGAAGAGCTCGTCGAGCACCGAGGGGTCGGCGGGGAACAGCGCCCAGCGTGCGAGCTCCCAGATGCGGAATGGAAACTCTGGATCCAGCGACGGCGTGATCTCATAGTCGGCACGGCGCAGGAGGTCGGCTGGGAACACACACACGCGGACGTGGTCGGGTACCTCTGGTACTAGCTTGATCAAGCTGCCATCAACGTGGAATTCGCCGCGGAACGCCGACATGGCCTGGTGTGAGAGGTAGAACGGAATGAAACTTGACGCAATGAGTGCATCACACAAATCGGCTTGAGAGCCAAAGCGATCGGACAACACTAGCTGCCGCTTGGGCCACACTTGTTGGGTCGCAATGGTCAGTCGCTCGGCGAGGTCTTTCACGTCCAAGCCAGCGAAGCGTGCTGCAAAGAGCTGTCGTAGGCTGGGCTCGAGATTTCCCCACGTGCCGCTTGCACGACCAAACGTCGCCATTTTCTTGGCGTCGTCCAGTACGAGCAGTAGGTTTACGTTGGCGGCAATCGCCGCTGCCATAATGGCGCCGCCGGACGCGCCAGCGACGCGGGAGGTTGGCTGCAAGTAGCCAAGCTCTTGCAGCGCGCAGGAAATGCCGACGTGGTACGGCAGCAAGAAGCCGCAGCCGCTGAAGCTAAAGTTGCGTGGTTGGATGGGGATTCCCGAGGCTTCCTGGCGCCGTTTGACGTCAGCGATGTATGCATCGGCAGCGACTGCCGACGCGCTTGTTATGGTGCTGAAGAGCGACGCGCGCGCGACGAGTAGCGGTCGCGAGAGCGCGCTGACATAGGGTGGACCTCGTCGCATTCTTCTTTGGTCGACGAAAGTGTGGATGCTGGATGGTGTCGTGCTGGTTGGGACACGTTCCTCTTTATTTAAAGTATTTTGGAAAATATGATATAACAATTTATGAGATTGACCAACTTCAACCTCTACAAACCGATGGCGCGAAACGACGCTCTGGGATATTGGGCCGTCACCGGCGCGATGATCGTCTGGGTGAAGTATGGATTTGGTGCGTGACGCTGGAACCCTCATCATGCCCCATAGAGAGCCTAGACTGTACCGACGCTTACCGCGCTGCTGTCTGTATGTGCCTATGAATTCAGAAAGCACGCCGCTCAAGATGTACAATACAAACGTGTCGAGCGCGATCTTGCTAAGCTTTCTTAAAGCCACGTGCATCAGAGACATTGACGACGTGTGCAAGCAAAAGAATATCCAACTCAGCATTGAATTAGATGCAGTCCGACGCGCCATGGTCAATCGCAAAAGCATGCCCAGCAGCGTCACACCAACTGATACACCAGTCGACTCGACGACCAAACCGCCGTCGCGTCCGCCGTCTGGAGGAGGCGTCACATCTGGTGCACTGCGGCCGACGACACCGTCTTCTATCAGTAGTAGCAGTACACGTAGAGACCTGAACGCCGGCGCGGTGGTGGAGAATCTGTCAGAGGAAGAAGCGGCCGCAACAGCGAAGACACTTCAACTGGAAAAGCAGTTGGAGACGATTACCATAGCGACCAAGCTGGTTAAAGGTGAGCGATTGCTTAGAACCATGATACCTTTGGTACGTTTCCGTTCTAACAATTGCGTTTTGGTAGATCTAATCGCCGGTGTCTATTGGGTGGACCTTGTGGATCAGAGCGGCGCGCGGCTGAATCTGGATGGAGCAGGCAACACACGTGCCAACACACTGCTGACAGCTCGGCAACAGTACGCGGTCGTGGCCGTGAGTACGTGTACAGTTCTCTATCAGGATTGGAATGCTGAAATCATTCTTACACCACTATCTACGTGCTTTAAACAGCCAAGACGGAATATGGTGACACTAAAGTCACACCGCTCGTGTTCAAATTAGCCTCGTAATGAACAAAGAAAGCAGATTCTGAAGGTTCAAACGTTAATTACCATTTGGTTTCTTTCGAGGTGGTAGCAACGAGAACACTTCCTCCTAGAGTGGGACTGGACTAGCTGGGATTGAAACGGGGACGCGGGAGGCAATGGTCAACAACGAGGGCTGACTGACGACCGACCACAGCTCACAGCGACGCATGGCGATCGGACGCCGCTGCTTTCGGAGCGAGTCAAACATCGACGGGCTTGCCCTTGGACGCAAAGTTGTCGTAGTACTCCACGACCTTGTCCCAGTTGGCGACGTTCCAGAACGCCGCAATGTACTCGGGACGGCGGTTCTGGTACTTGAGGTAGTACGCGTGCTCCCACACATCAAGACCGAGGATCGGGATCATCGGCGTCTCGACATTGGGCATCAACGGGTTGTCTATCTCCCACGAAAATATTAATATAAGGCTTTTCATAGGGCATCTTGGATAAAGACTTACCCTGGTTCGGGGTCGACGAGATGCCGAGCGAGCCGTCCGACTTGACTCCGAGCCACGCCCAGCCCGAGCCAAAGCGCGTGGACGCAGCGGCGTTGAACTTCTCCTTAAGCTGGTCGAGCGAGCCAAAGTCCTGGTCGATGCGGGCCTTGAGCGCACCGTGCGGCGCCGTGTTGGTCGAGCCCGGTGTGGTCATCCACGTCCAGAAAAGTCTATCAAGAAGCCACCACGTCAGTTGTGCGACTACTTTTATAGGAGAATCTGTGCCACAACGTACGAGTGGTTGTAGTGGCCGCCGCCGTTGTTACGGACCGGCGCGTCGGTCGCGGTCTGCACAACCTCGAGGATCGACTTGCCACGGAGCGTCGTGCCCTTGTCCTATACGTTATCCACAGTCAGTATCGCATGATCGAAATAGAGAGTGATAGCAAAACGTACCGAGGAAATAAAGTTGTTGATGTTGTTGACATAAGCCTGGTGGTGCTTGGTGTGGTGGATGTTCATGGTGTTGGTGTCCACAAACGGTTCCAGCGCATTGTAGTCGTAGGTGAGCTTGGGTAGTTCAAACGACATGGTGATGGAGGTAGTGGGAGATTCGACTGGGAGGTGCAGGAGCAAAAGCGAAAGTGAGCTTCTTGTCGAAGCAGGAAGATCGCATAGCCAGAAGAAGAGGGTGAAGGGACCAAGTTTCCACTAAGTGCGCAATTCGCTCTACGCAATCGGGTGCGCAAGGTCGGACAGCTCCAGAAGTGAGTGAAATTGGTGGGTTTTTATTGGTTGAAATAGAGAGGAAAGTGGCGCATGCAGTTGATTGGACAAAATTTGGTTGAAGTGGCGAAATCAAAAGATCGTCATTCTCACCAAATCCATGGGGCCAAATTGGTCGATTAGTTTAGGTTAGCCCAAACATGTGTTTGATTCCGCGTATTGGTTGGCCAGAGACTGGGACAAAAGAAATGGTCGTCGCGGCAAAGGTCACCGAGCCAGAACACATCACGTCGACGCCAGCAATGACCGTCGAGACCACCAGCAACAGCGACACACCATGCGAACTACCTGCTAATGGAGCAGTACCTGTGGCAAACCCAGTAGTGAGTGAGGCGTTAGCGTCAGCGCCAATGCCAGCGGCGCCGATCAAGGACGAGAGCGTGAATGCCGATGAAGCCATGAAGGAGGATGCAGCGGATGATGCCTCCGAGTCTGAAGAGGATTCAGACTCGGACTCGGGCTCGGACTCGAGTGATGAAGGGAAGGAAATTTTATCTAGCAAGGCGCCTCCTGTAGTCGCACTCACAGACGCCAGTGGCCGTCCGCTCTCCGACATCGAAATCGCCGCGCAGTACGCTGCGATTGAGATCCAGTCGATCGCATCGCAATTCGCCACGACAGTCGTGGATCCAGCTAAGCTAGCGACCGCACCCCTAGTGCCTAGCACAAGCAACGGTAGTGGCGTTGCGGCGGTAGACGCCAAGGAAATGGAGGAGAAAGCGGATGACGCAATGGGCGAGACAACAACCACTGGTGTTGCCGCCGAGTCGAGTGACGACGACGACAGCTCGGACGACGAAGACGAACGCGGCGACAAAGACGATGCCCGCAAACTGCGTGCCGAGATCGAAGCCGCGATGGAAAAAGAGGAAAACAAAGTCTCAGGGCCACTTAAGACCGTCAACGAAGTGGCCGCGCTTCCGGTGCGCGAGCCCCAAGTCAAAGAACTCACCCCCGACTGTCCGATCGCAAGGTGCGGCACAGTCCTGAATGTGAGTCGCCCTGGATTGATTGTGACCATCAAGTC
Organism: Pythium vanterpoolii; assembly: GCA_023334535.1. Lineage (NCBI taxonomy): Eukaryota > Oomycota > Peronosporomycetes > Pythiales > Pythiaceae > Pythium > Pythium vanterpoolii. Next base: position 56,485 of record JAADVD010000029.1, read on the forward strand.
GGACCACGGCGTCAAGCCGTTGGACGAAGGCAGTGTGTTTTGCTTTGAAGATCGGACGGTCCTCGGGTGCGTGGATGAGGTGTTTGGCCCCGTGCTCATGCCCATGTACCTCGTGCGCTTTGAACATGCCGACAAGATCCCCGCTCAGACCGATATTAATCTGCCTGTCTACTATGCGACCGAACACACAACCTACATCATCCCCGAGAACATCCGCGACAAGGGTACGGACGCCTCGAACCTCTTTGACGAAGAGACCGACGAGACGCTGTACTCGGACGACGAGGCCGAAGCCGCAGCCAAGCGCCAGAACCGGAAACGCAACCGTGGAGGAGATCATACACACGCGGCACCTTCAGCCGAAGGAGGCAGTGGTCCAGCTAGTAACTTCACCGACTACCAAGGCGGTCGTCCGCACGGCAATGGCAGTGGGCGTGGCCGCGGCCGAGGACGCGGAGGCCGTGGGCCACCAAACAATGACAGATACAACCAGCAGTACCAGAACCATCACGCCCACGCAGTCCACACGCACACACCGTTTCAAGCGCAGCCGCACGGTGGCGTCACGCGGTATACGACGCCAGGGTACCCGGGTCAGCCGGGTGGACAGGGGTACCCACCTGCGCCAGGACAGTACCAGCCTTCTGGTGGTGCTCCCGCGTACGGTGGTGTTCCTCCGTATCAACAGGGTCAGTACGGACAGGCTGCTCCTCCGCCTCGGATGCCAACGTACGCGCCGCCACCATACGGAGCACCGCAGCAGCTACCACCGTATCCACCGCAAGCGCCTCCATCAAACTACTACCAGCAGCCGTCATCGCATGGTTATGCGCAGCCTCCACTGCCACCGCCACCGCCTCCAGGTCACTATGGACCTCCGTCGGGGTACTATCAAGGACAGCAACCAAACCCGAACGCGTACAACCAACAAGGACACCACCAGCCGCCTCCCCCAGGAGGCGCGTACGGACCACAGGGCGGACGACACCACTAGAATCCACGAGAAATATAGACCTAGAGTTATCTATGGCTGACACTCGAAATTCCAACAGCTACTTGCGTTGATTACCACTGGCGGCTGATCTTGTGCGGTTCGACTACGCAATCGACAGCGCCACGCTGGCAATGTATCCATTCTTGAGCACTTCAAATGTGCAGCCTGGGAGCGGCGTGTAGCAGAGCGTGGACCCAAATGGGTGGAGCCCTAGTCCATCGTCGTGCACGAGTGGTCGCTGATCACTGCTTCCTTCAAACATCTTTTGGATATCTTCCCACTGTGACAAACAGCACATAACCAGCATAGTTGAGTGCGGATACGGAGTAGCAGAGCATAGGTGCTATTTACCGGTGTCTCTGGTGTGATTTCTGGGATGCGTGTCTTCCGCTTGTCAGTGCGTTCGAGAGTGGAGGAGTTCAGGAAGCAGAGACGGAAGTTGCATTTCTGGTAGGCGCCAAAGTCTGGGTGTCTGAATAGATGGAGGAATCCGTGAGGCCTTCAGTCTCGCATAGGAAAAGGAGAAAGACGCACCCGAGCGCATTGGTCTTAAGGATGACTTTGGTGGCAGCGTGGAGTGCGTCATACATGATGTCGAAGCCCAAATGAGGATAGTTGTGGAAATAGTCGCCCACGGTCCCACCGGCGATACTCGATCTATAGATGACTCAAGGGTGAGCCATCGTCGTCAGCCAAAGGCATTGATTATCACGACAAACGAACCCATCGTCGTGATCCTCCGATTTTCGAAAGACTGAGACTGGCGCTCCGATCTCACTCATCACCTCCTGGCAAAGTAGAGTCAATGTTAACAATTGCAGGTCAACCAATGACTTCGCGAGCGTATAGGATTAGAATCAAACCTGTGGGGTCCATCCGAGCTCGATCTGCTGCTTCCTGCCTTTGAAATTGAGACTGAAAGTGTTGTGCTCGCCAACCTCAATCTGGACCTCTTCAAAGTAGTGCCTGTATTAATCCAACAGAGACAATTAGACGAGGGTAGTTGTGATGGTAGGAGCCAAGAGCGTCGCACCGTCTGGCGGGTTGAGGCAGTTTAGGAGCATGAGGATTTTCGCCCACGAAAACCTGGAACGCACACGCCGCCGGGGTCGTTCCGTTCTACAGCAGTCCGACGAACAATTGTAAGCTCACCAACCACATTCTTTCTCTAATGAATGCTCGTAGTTCCAACCGGGAATTCGAGCGGTAGATCGGTCTTGTTTTCGTAGAGATGACTGTACTCAGTTGGAATCGGGAACGTGAAACTCGCGCCGTCATACGTCAGCGCATAGCTCTGCAAACAGCGACCATCAGAGCAGTCAGTAAAGAACTCTAAACCATACTTAATGGTGACGCACTTTCTTCTCAGCATCGTATTGACCCGGAAATGTCGGTCCAAACAGCTACAGCGACCAATGACAGTAGAGGTGAGTATGCCAATGGTAACGTTATTATGAGCGTGATGGGTTACATACGTTGTACACCGACATGAACGTCGCTGGGATGTCGCCGCCAAAGATGACCACACGTCCGTACTTGAGCGGCACCTTGTTGACGACGTAAAACTCAATCTTGATGAGCACTTGCCGCACGGCATCCACGTGCAACTACCATACGATTAGAAGCGTTGGAAAGAAAACTCACTACATTAGGAATAGGGCACAAAATAGCCCACCCGTAGTCCATCTTCACTGGACTCGATCACGACGTCGTGCTTGTAGGGATCGGCGCCGTCGTAGACGATCTCGACTGGTCGCACAGGCAGGCGGCTCTGTGGACGCAGTCACATTGTAAGACATCCAGAGGGTTCCAGGGACTCAAATTTTCACAGCAGACCAACCTTGAGGGCATGCAGCACCTCCGCGATGCTATCGCCGAGGTGGAACGGTCCTACGGCCGCGCCGAGCTCGATCGGCCAGACTTCGTTGATCATACTTGCGTCGCTTCCCAGTCAAATGAAGAATCTTCAACGTCAGAACAACCAAAACGATAAGAACCAGAATTGGGTATTGATGTTAGAAACTGATAGTCTCTACCACTATCTAATTTATCAATTTCTAGACGTGAGTTAGTAAACCAACATTTTAATATATTTTTGCTACCTCAAGCCTCCAACCCTGAAGAGGAAACTCTGCCGGACACACCAGAAGAACTTTTGGTTGCCCTTAGTTGGCACTGAGCTGACCTTTGGAAGCGGTGAATGTACTGTACGCTCAAGTGAGATCGTACGGCGACGAAGCTTGCAGACGCGATTGTGGAAAAACGCGATTCCCGAGCTTGCCTAACGTTAGAAAGCATTCGTGGCAAGAGATTATGCAACGCGTACAGCGAGAACGTTCAGTAAGTTCTCGTGCTCCAAGTCTGTTCCTCGGACCACCCCAACTGCAACCGCCCGTCTAGGTTTAGGTGAGGCGGACGAAGTCGGATCCACCACATCTGCAGAGCTTGTGCTCAGGGCTGAGCAGCAAGCCTTGCCGATTGCCCGGCTAGGGATAGGCGAGTGGACTCTGGTCCGCTCAGCCGTCCGCTATTCGTCGTGGCATTGTGGTCGATTCGTTTTGCTTGTGGCTTGGTGTCAGGCCGACAGTCAGCAGCCTTCTGCGCCTGTGTTGGCGTGAAGTCACCGTGCGACACGAGCGAGCTTTCCCCAGCAGAGCAAGTCCAACGAGTTGTCTGCCAGAAACACCAACAGAAAGCAAAAAGGGCGACTATCCGAGAGGATCTCATACTGTACTGAGCGAGCACTGGATAACAACGTCAATCTTCTCGCTGGGTGTCGCGTCCAACATCCAACGTTTGGTTTCCCAGCATCGCCAACATATCCCACGGCGCCAACGCACCAACTTTCCGCCGTGGTCGTTCCCCTACTCTTCTATTTCCGAAAAGCCTCTCCAACTCCTCACACGCTGAATATGCGCGTCTCTTCGCGCAGCGTTGCCGCCGTACTCGCGGCGCTACTCGCGCTCTCCTCTCCTGTCGTGCATGGTACGTCCTCTCCTCTCCCCATTCACACCCCTTCCTTCTCTCACCGCCTCGTATTCGCCTCACTAGGGGTCGCGAACTGCAACGACTGCCCCGGCGGCAAAACTTGCATTCTCGAAGACAAATCGTTTACGCTCGGCGCTGGCCAGAGCTCGTTTCCTATTAAATTCTGCAACTTTGACGTTGCCAAGAAAGCCGAGTATGCGCTGTCGTTTCGGCTCAAGAAACCGCTCGAGTGCGATCCTAACAACACGCTCATGCCGGCGGTGGCCTCGCTCTCGCCGCAGGACGGCTGTTCGCCGTCCAACTGCGTGGTAACGGCCGCCCTGAAGCAGTCAATCGACTGGGCCGTGCTCCTCAAGAACGGCGGCGACGTGAGCGTGCTCCAGGCCAAGCTCGATGGCGGCAATGACGAGGTCGTCCAGGTCGCCCAAGGTACCTCTGACTCCGGTGCCTCGGCGATTACCGGCGGTGACAATGCACCGAAAGCGACTGTGTGTTCAACTGCGTTTGGCGTCAAGGCTGCACGGCTCTCCAAGCTCGGTGCGTGTAATAAGGTTTCGCTGTGCCGCGGCAAGCCGGCCGACACGGCCTGCACGACGCCCGTGCCGACGGTGTCCAGTGTCCACGTCGATGACGTTTCCTGTTCGGCCGAGAACTGCGCCGCGACGCTCACGCTGGAAGGCGGACTGCCTTGTGACGCTGCATCGGGCGACGGCAACGCCGTGCTCGTCAGCATCACGGTCGGCAACGGCGACACTTCGGCCTATGCTTCTATCGCCTCGCTCTCCTGTACGTTTGAATCCAGCCCCTTTAGTAGATCAGGATGATGATCTCTAACACTCTCTCTCGTGTCCTATAGCCGCACCGACCGCAACGATCTCGTCGGCGTTGGGGGCATCGGTCGGAAGCTCCCAAGTGACCATCAAATCGGACGCAACGTGTCCACAGAAATCACTGAATGTGACCATCGACGGCCTCGCTATCAACGGGATCGCCCCGGCAAATGGCACGATCCTCATCTCGCTGGCAACGGCATTAACCACCAAGCAAGCCGGCAGTAATCTCGATATTGTGGTCTCACAGTGTGGCGTCCTGTCCAAAGAGTTGACTGTCATGGTCGGCGAGACGAGCGGCGAAGCGTTGCCGCCGTCGCCCAAAGTCGAGCTCGGTGGTCCATCCAAATTGGGCGGCAACACGACCTCGGGCGGTGACGTCGTGGGGAGTGTCGGCCCCAGAGGCACGCAGCGGACGCAGGAGGAGAACGCGTCGACCGGTCTTCCGTACGGTGTCTATATCGGTATTGGCGTCGGGTCGCTCGCACTCGTTGGCTTTTGTTTCGAGTGCTGGTACCACCGACGGCGGCATCGCAAAGAACATGGCCCCGGCACCAGCGGGGTCAATGCCGCGTAGAGGATCACCACGTTTCCAAGCACACCGCTTATTTCCCCCCCCCCTCTCTACTGCTGTCTCCCTCCCTTTTGTTTTGTAGTAGTAGGTCGGTCATTACTTTCTGCGTCTACCGTAATAATGTAGCATTTGCACAGTCCACAGTTCGTTCATTAGGTCTGGGATGCCAGCCGCCGTTCTTCACGGAGCTTGGCCGAGCGCACGAGTGCCAGTTCTTTCTTGAGGGCGAACCGCTTGACCGCCGACACGGCTTGGTTCTCGAGCTGCCGTTCCAGTACGGCGATCTGCGCGTCCAGCGACAGAGTCGGTGGCTCGCTCTCCGGTACGGCCGTCCGCACCACTGCGTGCTTGCCGTGGGAAGACCCTTGGGGCACCACGTTCTTCCCAAGCTTCTCAGCCTCGTCCTGTTCATCGTCGTCGTCGATGGCTGTCGCTGCGTACATACTCAGGTTCTTCGTCTTGGGTGGGAACGCTGTGGGCTTGGCCACCACCATGGTGGTGACAGAGAGTCCACTTGTCTTCAGAGGGTGTGATGATGGGGTTGGTAGTGTTGCATTCGGAGGCAGTTTGTTCTTGAGGTACGTGAGGATCTCAAGGCTGCCTTTGGCGATAATGCCACCACGCACAGTCTTTTGCGGATTACCGTTGAGGTAGATCGCCCGCAAGTGCGGACAGAGCCCTAGCTCATACGGTACGGACGTCAGATTGTTGTTTTCAAACGACAGCGACGCGAGCCGCGGCGCGTCGTATATATGTCCGAGCGACCGCAGCTTGTTGTCCGACACGCTAACGACGCTGACACGGGTCAGCGAATGCCATGGAAAGGCTTCGAGGCTCTCAATCTTGTTGACCGCAAGTTGAAGCGTCTCGAGAGCCGAGAGAATGCGGAGGTTTTGGGGCATATTCGTAAGGAGGTTGTTGCGTAGATCGAGTTCTTTCAGGGAGAGAGAAACGCCGCCGCTGGGCGCAGCGTCGCCGAGAAACCGATCGATGGCGTCACTTGGGAGCTGGTTCTTGCGGAGACGGAGGAGCGCGAGGCGTGGCAGCGTTGCGATGGCCACGTCAATAGCACGAAGCTGATTCTCTTCCGCAGTCAGCGACTACAAATAATTCATTACAAGAAAGCAGTGTCAATGAGTGAAAAGACTTTGGAAACTTCAGTCTTTCTTACCACGAGGGCCTGGAGCTCGCCGAGCTCGGGTGGTAGTGATACAAGGTGGTTCTTGGACAATGTCAGGTGCAATAGTGTCGATGCAAAGCTGTGGCTCGCATGGCGCAGCTCTTGTGGCAGTGTCTGGAGCACGCGGTTGGACAAATCGAGCGAGCCGGACGCCGCCGCGTCTCGAAAGACGTGGACTCCACTGCTCGAGAAATCAATACTGCTTCGCACCGCCGATGAAGCGGAGGCCGAAGTCGAAGCGGGAGGTGGCGGTGGCGGTCCACCAGGCGAGACTGCTGAGGCCGCGGCGGCAGCCCGGACCGCTGTCTCTCGCTCCCGCAGCAATTGCAGCTCGTCGATTTCTTGTGCCATGACGTGTTTGGCGTTCTCGGGAGGGGCGCCTCTTGTGCGCAGGTACTTTTTTAAGGTCTCGCAGCCGCCGCTGACAACGCCGCGGCGGATCGTGCGCAGTGGATTTCCGTCGACGACCATGTGCTGCAGGTGCTTGAGGTACCCCAGACCCGGCGGCAGGTCCGAGAGGTCATTATTGGCAAGGTCCAAAGTCTTGAGCTTGTAGAGACAGGCAATGTTGACGGGTAGCGTACCGAGTTTGTTGTCTCGCAAGTCGAGCACTGTGAGCGAATCCTGAGCCCGTAGAATGGAGGCCTCGTCGATTTGGGCCAGCTGGTTAAAGCCGAGAAAGACCTGGTCTAGAACAGCACACTGGGGAAGCTGTGGGAACACTACCAATTTGTTCTGTCGCAGATCCAGGAACTTGAGGGATGGCAGCGACGCGAGCTGGTCGCTCATGGTCTCAAGGCGGTTCTTCTTAATGTCGAGTGTGTGGAGGTTCCGCAGTGCGCTGAAAGACGCTGGCAGCGTCGTGAGCTGATTCGTGTGCGCGGTCAGCGTGTGCAGCTTGGTCAGCTGCCCGATCGTACCGGGTAGTTTTGTCAGCGCATTCTCTTCGATCCGCAAGGTCTCGAGGCTCGAGAGGTGGCCGAGCGACTCGGGCAGCGTCTGCAGTTTGTTGGTGGCGAGCCCGAGCTCCTTGAGGTTCACTAGCGACCCGAAACCCTCCGCCAGCGAGCCGCTGAGCTGGTTACTACGAGGTCAAAAGAGTTAGCAGAGACCGTGACTATCTACCCTCTTGCCTAGTCAACGTACTGGCTCAGATCGAGGTAAGTGAGCCCCGTCAACTCGAACAAGCCCTGAGGCAATACCGCCAATTGGTTCTGTGAGAGCTTGATCGACTTGAGTGTCACGAGCTCTCCAATCGCATCTCCAATCGATGCGATTGCATTGTGGCTCAAATCCACCTTGACCAAATCCACACACTCCCATTTCTTTTCGTCCTTGTCCATGTGCTCGTCAAGATGGTAGGCCTCCATTGGAAACTCGGTGAGGCTCCGCGCCGGGAGACTGAGGAAGCCAGTGCGTCGCGCCTCGCGGAGCGCACGCGCTTTCTGGTCGCGTGCCGGCGCGAGGATCTCATCGCGCCGCCCCAGGGCCGGCGGACCACGGCCGCGCATCGCTGGAGTTGAGAAAGAGAGAGGGGACTTAAACGAAGAGGCGGATTCCGACGCCCGACCCTCCTGACTAGAGAGTGTAACGAATTATATTTGGTCCATAGGGGAAGTATCACGCAGCTTGGGTTTTGGATCGGATGTGGCGGATCTTGAGCGACCGCACCATCGCCAGTTCTTTCTTGAGCGCAAATTTCTTGGGCTGCGACAGCGCATAGTCGTCCAGCTTCGTCTCGAGCGATCGAATCTTTTCGTCGTAGCCCAACACCACCAGATCCGTCACGTCACTCTCTTCATTCTTAGTGGCAGAAGCCTGGGTCGACGCCGCCGCTGCAGCTACTACTGCAGAACAACCGCGCACTTGTGGTGAAGGGGGCGGTGGTGGCGTGTGGAACGACGGCGGCACAGCTGGCGGACGCTGCGGTGTCACACCCCCAAAGGACGGCTGGCGAAGGTCAATATGGGACCCGGCGGCGACCGCGGCCGCTGTACCTCGTCGCGCACGCTTGTACTCGGCCGGGTTCGGACTCGCGTGTGTGGTCTGGTTGTTGTTGTTAGTCTCTCCTTCTCCTCGCACGCCTTCAAATGCCAACGTCCGCGCCGTGGGGGTCTCTACCACCGGTGCCTTGCCCCGTGGGTTGTCCAAACGCGGACGGTTCTCATTGTTCTCGTCTTGATTATTGCTGCGCGTCGTAGCCACGCGCGGCGCCGTGTCGGCAAACGCTCTGGCCGGACTCTCGTAGCCAAGCGGCAGGCGGTTCTTCAAGTACTTGAGAATCGCATCGGTGCCTTCGCTCACAATGTTGAGGCGAATGCTGCGCTGGGGGTTCCCAGCAATGTAAAGCGCCCGTAGGTTCTCACAAGCGCCGAGCTCCGAGGGAATCTGACGGAGATTGTTGTTTTCGACTGAGAGCGACGTGAGCTGCGGCAGTTCGTAGACCGCGCCAATCGCGTCAAGCTGATTGTCGGCGAGGCTGAGGACCGACAAGTGCCGCATGGCGGCCCATGGAAACGCACTGAGATCCTGGAGGCGATTGTACGACAGCATGAGCGTGTCGACGTGGCGTAAAAAGCGAAACCGCGTGGGCATGTCGGTGAGCTGATTGTTGCGGAGATCAAGTTCCTTAAGCGAGTTGGCGACGCTGGCGGTGGTCTCGCGGCTGAGGAATTGCTCCAATGCATTCGTCGTAAGGGCGTTTTTGCGGAGCCGCAAGTGCTGGAGACTCGGGAGCATGGCGATCGACGCATCGAGTGTGGTGAGGCCGCACTCTTCGGCCGTGAGCGTTTGCAGACCCTTCAATTCGCCAATTGCACTGGGCAAAACCCCCAGGCGATTACGCGAGACGTTGAGCTGCACGAGGGTCTCGCCAAACTTGTACTTGCCGGCACCTACAATCATATCGGGCAGTGTTTGTAACCGCATGTCGATCATGTGGAGAATGCCATTGGACGCAGCGTCGCGAAAGAGGTACTCGTGCGGACCCGCGATGCCGTCCTCTGTCTGGTTGGTAGTACCAGCATCCTCCAGCACCAGTCCGCCTTCCTGCTCTTCTTGCTGCATCTCGCGCAATGCAAACTCGTCAAACTCTTGTTCCAATGCCTCGACGCCTTCGGGTGGACTACCGCGCGTGCGCAAGTATTTCTTCAACGCTTGGGTCCCCGCCGAAATGGCCGACCGGCGGATCGAGCGGAGTGGATTTCCATCGATCGCAATGTGGTTGAGGTACTTGAGGTACCCTAAACCCGGCAGCAAATCGGAGAGATCGTTGTTGCTCAAGTCCAAGGTCTTGAGGCGATAGAGGTGGGCGAATTTCTCGGGCAGATCTTGCAGCTTGTTGTCGCGCAGATCCAATACCGTGAGCGAGTCTTTCACGCGGAGAATTGACGCTTCGTCCACCGCCGAGAGCGCATTGTATCCGAGCAGGAGCTGGTCAATGGGCGGTGCCCCAATGGGTAAGAAGGGGAAGTCCACGAGTTTGTTCTGACGCAGATCCAGAAACCGCAGCCGCGCGAGCCGCTCAACAGCCTGACCGATCGTCGAGAGGGCATTTTTCTTGAGGTCGAGCGTCGAGAGGTTCGTCAGTTGTGCAAACGACACCGGCAAGACCGTCAGTTGGTTGGTGTGGGCACCGAGCGTATGCAGCTTCTGCAATTGACCAAACTGGTCTGGCAAAGCCGTGAGCTGGTTCTCTTCAACTCGCAAGATCTCGAGGTGGCTGAGGAGACAGAGGGCGTCGGGTAGGGCCGTGAGCTTGTTGTTCTCTAGTCCAAGCTCCCGCAGCTTGACGAGGCGACCGAGTGCCGCTGGAAACTCTCCTTCCAGTGCATTGCTATCCGACATCAAAATTAACAGTCAGCAGGTTCAAAGCTGATCTTTTGGACAGTGCGACGTGAATACGCACTTGCTGAGGTCGATCGACGTGAGCGTCCCAAGATCAAAGAATGCGTCCGGCAATTCTGTGAGCTTATTGTGGCGCAGTTTGATTGACGTGATCATGCGCAGCTTGTTGATTGTCGGCGGGAGACTCGGAATCTCATTGTGACTAGTAGCATATCAACCAGCGTCAGACTCTCTGCTCCGCCATCCTCTCTCTCCCTCTCTTTACCATGCTCCGCCATCCTCTCTCTCTCTACCATGCTCCGTACGCACCTCAGATCCACTTTGGTCAACTGCTGAACTTCCCAACTCTTCTCGTCGCCCTCAATCAACTCGTGGAGACGCAGAATCTCGCTTGGAAACGCTGTCAGTGCGCGCGTCGATGCGTTCAAATGGCCGCTCGCGCGCGCTTGGCGGTAGACGCGCGCGAGTGGCACGCGTCCGGCAACTGTCGGCTCCTCGGCATATGCACCGCGCTGGACTGTCTGCTTTCCCGCATTTTGCTTTTGCTGCTCGCTACGGCGCTGCGCCATGGCCTCGCGGAGGCTCATGCCATTGCGCCGGTCCATGGTCTCTCCAAGTCACTTTTCAAAATGGACGACGCCTTGCCTGTCAGTCGGCATGGACGATTATCCAGACCATCATTCTGAATGATAGAATGATGGTACACGGCATTCTGGGACGGACTCATAACTGTATGTGGGGCGTTCTACAATTTGTCGCACTATAATGACAACTTGAATGTCACTCAGTAGTACTGCAGCTTCCCAGGATCATGAAGAGACACTTGCGGTCCTACCATCACCATGCAGCGGTCACCGCACGGCTCGGGCGGGGCCCTGCACACGCGCAGCAATGCACGTGCCGCGTCTATGCGTCGCCCCGTAAGTCGCATCGTGCCCACGCGCCGCAAGCGCGAGTACTTTGCCGTGCGCACGTCGGGCGAGTCGTTTCGCGAATACGTCGAGCGGAGTCTCAACGATAGCTTTGCCGGCTACCTCTTTGAGGTCGTCATGGCCGTGCTCAGCGTCTTTATGGTCATGTTCTACGTTGCGACCAACTGGAACGGCCTCGTGATCAACTACGAAGGCTGGATTGAAGGTATGGTCAGCATTAATCTGAAGCTGTTCACTTGCACTGATCTCAGTACGTTGTAGCGGTCGACTTCAACGTCAACGTGCTGTTTACGTTTGAGTACTTGCTGCGTCTCTACGCAGCCTACGACCGTATTGACTACCTCAGTGATTTTTTGCGTATGGTCGAGTTCCTTGTGCTACTACCATCATGGATGGATTTTGTGAGTCGCATGGACGGGGTGGTCGTGCCCGACACGATCATCACGCAAACCATCCACGGGCTCCGTCCGCTGCGCATCCTGCGGTCGTACCGGTTTTTGGACTTTACGACCTCATCCCTTCAGCGTCAGATCGTCGCAGCGATGCTCACCGTCGTGTGTATTACGATCTCGACCGCCGGCATTCTCCAGGTCTTTGAACACTGCAGCGTCGGCAACGAATGTACTGACTCACCGCGGGTCTGTCGGTGCCAGAACCTCACGATGCTCGATTTTATCTACTTTGTGGTCGTCAGTATCTCGACGCTTGGGTATGGCGACATCACGCCCGAGTCGCCGGTCGGGAAATTTCTCATTGCATTTATTATCTTACTGACGTTCATTCTCGTGCCGATCCAAGTCAACCGCATTGGCGCGATCATCTCGTCGCACACCGACTACTCGTCGTCCTACACCGAGTTCAAACAGCACCCCCACATTATCGTGACTGGCCACATTGAAGCCGAAATGCTCTCGGCCTTTATGAGCGAGTTTTTCCACACCAGCAACCTCAATTGGAACGAGAAAATGGTGATTCTGAACACGCGGCCGCCGACCGTCGAAATCAAAAAGCTGATTAATCTAGTCGACGGCAAGATCAAGTACCTCGTGGGGTCGCCTATGCTCGACGAAGACCTCGAGCGTGCTGTGATCCGCCGCGCGAGTGCGTGCTTTGTGCTCGTGAACCGCAATGCGTCGCGGCCGCAGTACGCCGACCAGTGCACGGCCCTCATCACGATCGCATTGCGGCGAGGGAACCCGATGTGTCCGATCTATGCCCAAGTGATCAACGCCCAGAATTCGTCGACGATCTTAAAAATGGGGGCGAGCGACGTGATCGTCGAAGGCCTCATGAAGTCGTCGATTCTAGGGCGAAGCTGTGAAGTGTATGGTCTCCCCACCCTACTACGGAATCTGCTGAGTCAGTCGCATCCGGAAATGGACAAGCATCAGTCGTCTATTCAGTGGCAGAAACCCTATCTCCACGGTTACCTCCACAACATCTACATTGTCGACATTCCCCGGACCTTTTCGGGCTATACCTTTGGCGACCTCATTCGCTTTCTCTTTGAAAAGGCCGCGGTCATGCCGATCGCCATGTTGACCGAGAACGGCGTCCAGTTTATCGACCTCGAGTTCAAATTGGGGGCCACGGCCGATCCGAACTTGTGTTGCAAAGTGTATGCGCTCGCGAAAAGCCACAAAGCCATTGACGTTATCATGCAGATCCCCCCGGAGCAGATCCTCTCGTACCGCAAAACGCTACGCCGCAAAGCCAAATCCGAAATGGACATCCTCGCTGAAGAGCAGCTCGTGGCTGAGCGCAAGAAAATCAAACCGGCGTTGGGCAGCGAGCTCGAGCTCATTCGCGAAGCCATGATCAATATGTACGCGATCGCTAACAAATTCTACTCGGAAGACGAGGGCGTGGAATACGACGAGTTCATTGCCGTGGGCGTACCGCCGACCATCGAGCGGCATATTATCGTCTGCGGGTTTCCTTCCGATACGTTCCAGTTTCTCAAGACGATCCGCGAAGCCCCACCGACCGACGACGCGCGCGGGTCGCCACCGGTGGTGTTTCTCGCGCCGGCCGTGATCGACGAAGACGAGTATGTCAAGATCAAGTGCTTTCACAACGTGTACTGTGTCGTGGGCTCACCGGTGAATTTTGCTGACTTGCGCCGCACGCGGATTGAGACGGCGGGGAGTGTCCTCATTCTCACCAAAGCCACGGACTCGGCGTACACCGACCCCAATATGGTCGACGCCGACGCGATCACGACCCTGCGGTACATTGTCGAGATCAGCCAGCGCACGCGCATGCCGAATCTAGTGGTTGAGCTCGAGCGGCCGACTAACGTCAAGCTGCTGAGCTCGCTCGCGAATGACCGCCGCGCCAGTGCGACGGCGACGCTGCCGTCGACGGTGAGTCATCAGCTCTCGTACCGCTCGACGCGCCGTGGGAGCGTTCGCCGCGACTCGTTTTGGACCAGTGCTGATGATCCGACCGGTGCCGTGGTGTCCTCGGCGATCATGCTGGAGGAGTTTATCGCGTCGGGTACGTACAGTAGTCGCTGGTGGTCGTGGTGGTCTTAGTGATTATTTTACCACCCTGATATGTTGGTCATTGTGTAGGTCGGGTGTACATGGACTCGATCCTCGATTCGCTCTTGAGCGAGTGCTACCGCAAAGAGTGGATCACGCAGTTTGTGTACCTCCTCGTCGACGGCCGCGCCGACGATCCCTAGTACGGTAGAGGCTCCTTTCTCTCGTCCACGTCTGCCATCTCACGATGTCTACTTGATGAACTGTGTAGTCAGCGGCGTCTGTTCCAGGTCGAAGTCCCCGAAGAGCTCGTCTCGCTGCGCTTCATTGCCGTCTTCCGCAAGCTCCTCGACCTTGTGGGTTCAGTCTCTGTCTTGATCATTTCGTGGAGACTGATGGGTGTGTACTTTCTAATAGACGGGCTGCGTCTGCATGGGTCTCTGGCGCCCCGAGCGCGGCATCATCCTTCCGCACCCGTGTGTCTTTATCTGCCCTGTGCCTGACTTCCAGATCGAGCCCCATGACCAGCTTTACCTCGTGGGCAAGCCGTTCACTTTTACCGAAGCCCAGCAAATGTGGGCTTCATCGTAATAGTTACCTCTCGTTTTATTGGCTATATCTATTTATTCTAACTCTCTATTGGCTAAAATGGAGAAATTGATTTGATGGACGACCCTGCCATTCGACCATCCACGCCGCCGTCATTTTACAAGGAAGCACAATGGCGGCGTTCCGCTCCAAGTTCCTGTACCCGGCCAAGATCAACTGGTTCCCAGGCCACATGGCGTTGGCGCGGCGCCAAATGATTACTCAATTGGACGCAGTCGACGTGCTCATCGAAGTGCGCGACGCGCGCATCCCGTGGAGCTCGGCGAATCCGATTCTCGACGAGACATTTGGCAAATCCAAGCCGCGCTTGATTGTGTTCAACAAGAGTGACCTCGCCAACTCCAACATGCAAAAACGAATAGAAGACCACTGCCGCCACACGCTCCACGCTGACTGTCTCTTTACGTCCGTAACCAAAGGCCGCAAAGTACCTGCCATTCTTGAGTGGTGCACGCAGCACAGCGCCGCGCAGTTTACCAAGACCGCGGGCACCATGATCATGGTGTGCGGCATCCCGAACGTTGGGAAATCGTCGATTATCAACGAATTCCGCCGGTTGTCGCCGTCGCAAAAGCTCTCAAAAGGCAAGAAACGCGCGGCCGTCGGGCCGACGCCCGGTGTCACGGTGCGAAACGATATCATCAAGGTACGTGGAGATGGAAAGAGCTGCTGGATTATGAGACGCTAATCTGTTGTCTGACGCTAGGTGAATGACAAGCCGGCCATCTACGTGGTCGACACGCCTGGGGTTATGCTGCCCAACATCGAGTCGGTCGAAACCGGCATGCGCCTCGCTCTCACCGGAGCCATAAAAGACGACGTCATTGGCAAAGACGTGATTGCTGACTATCTCCTCTTCAAACTGAATCAGTTGCGGTCGACGCGGTATGTGGACGCGCTCAAGCTCGCGGAGCCGACCGACGACGTTGAAGCGTTTTTGGACCATGCGATGCGGTTCTGCAGTGCCCACGGCAAAGAACCCGATGTCCAACGCCAATTGGCGTCTGAGCACGTTCTCAAGCTGTATCGCAGTGGGGCGTTTGGACAGTTTACGCTCGACCCGATCGAGGCGCCGTTCAAGGCGGTGGCGGTTGAGCCGACAACTGGGTAGCAAGGATATGTTACAATAGAATTACTACGTCTCCTCTGGTGCATGTTGTTTGGTTGCTTCGTCGTTGATCTCGTGCTGACTGTATGACTGTATCCGCTCCGTTCGGTTCTTTCGGTTGAAAAATCGAACCTCTGCTCTCTCCCCTTGATTGGGCCTGTCCAGGGTTCTATTTTCTATTTTCTATTTTTGCAGCGAACCCATTGGCTTGCACCAGCAGTTACACCCAAAATGCCCGAAGATCTCTCAGGCGAAGATCTCTCAGGCGGCAGCAGACGCGCGTATAAATACCAGCACCCGAAGCAACCGCTATATCCCATCGCTCCGTTTCTCAAGTGTACATCAAGCCTCACGACCGCGGTCGTTAGCGTCTCCTCGGCCTTAAGCCTGCACTCGACGAGTACCCAGCAACTGGATCTATCTATACCACTTCCACTTCCTGCGTGGTAGTTTTGCTTGTGCTGCGCGCTCGGCGCATGATTCCATTCCAGGTTTTCGGGACGGGCCACTCGAGGATGGCTGACGCGCCACCTCGGATGTCGAAAGTAATCCCCAAGCAGCTGCCGCCCGTGAATACCGCCACCCACGGCTTTGCCAACGACACCCCAGAGCATGTCGTGCTCGCGAGCAACCACAGTGGCGGCGCCAAGATCCACTCGGTTATCAGCACCACGGGATCGCCCCGCAAGACCCGCATTGGGTTGGGCGGAGGCAGTACGCACGACCTGAAAATGAATTTCTTTAACCGCACCAAGACCCAAAAAGGCGAGCGCGTTCCGCAGAAGCGCCAAGAAGACATTGGAATCTCGTTCACGTCGCTCCGCTTTTCGAACCGCGACATGGAAGACCGCTTTGTCGTTGCGCGCGCCGCCAAGTACCGCACGCGCCTCAAGTTTGGCGCCGGTTTCACCGCGTTTTTCATTCCACTCTTGGTGATTATGCAAGTGAGTTTCAAGTCGAAAGATGCCGCCAACAAATGGACCAAGATGCCGCTCGTCATGATCTTTCCAGGTACGGTTCACTTACCCCCCACTCTTGATGGATCTTCTCGTCCTGACTTGACGTTTCTATACCGCTGTAGGCATTGTCATGTGCATGGGGCTCTTGGTCATGACGCTGTTGCCAGTCTTCCAGACACACACCAAGCGGCTCATGCTCGTGTGTCTCATTGGCCAAGTCAGCGCGTTGCTGGACACGACCGCCGCCGGCACTGAAGTCAGCGAGCGCAACGTTTGGGTGCAGTTCATCTTTTCGCTCGGGATCACTAGTTCCACCGGCCTCACGTTCCTGGAATCGACCGCGGTCTTGGCGAGCTCGAGTCTGTTCTTTGTGATCCTCGCCTGGGTTCGCTTTGTGTCGAACGATGGCAAAGGCGGCGAGACCCTGAGTGCCCCCGGGACGCTCAGCGCCGCGACCGTCATGTACTCGATCTTGCTGGCGTTCCTCTCGTGGAACTGGGAGTACGAAGAGCGTCGAGATTTTGTGTTGACCGAACGGCTCGCCCAAGAAAACGTCATGGTCCAAATGACCATGGAAATGACCGGTTGGTTCAGCGGCGGAGCGGCCGAGAACCAGGCCAACGAGAATGTCTCGGCCGGCATCCTCAGTGCCAACTGCCACATCGATCCCAAAGACGTCCTGGTCAAAGAAGAGCTTGGCGAAGGCACGTTCGGGTGTGTCTACGCGGCGTCGTGGAAAGAAACGCGCGTCGCGGTCAAGAAAATCACCCTTCAAGGCGAGACCAAAGCGATCGTCACGAGCTTTGGCTCGGAAGCGAGCGTCATGGCGCAGCTGCGCCATCCGAACGTCGTCATGTTTATGGGCGTCATGGTGCACCCCGAGTTTGTTGGACTGGTCATGGAGCTGTGCCCCAAAGGCAGTGTCTACAGCGTCATCCACGCCGATGACCTGCGCATGGACTGGTCGCTGCTCTTGCGCATGATGGTCGACGCGTCGCGCGGCATGCACTTCCTCCACACCAGCAATCCGCCGATTCTCCATCGCGATCTCAAGTCGGTGAATCTCCTAATTGACGCCGACTGGCGCTGCAAGGTTTCAGACTTTGGACTGTCGAAACTTAAAGCGTTTCGCGATGACATCATTACTGACAAGACCTCGGCGCCGAGCCGCGCGTTTGTGGGCTCGAGTATTTGGATCGCGCCCGAGGTTTTCAAAGGCGAGAACCACACGGAGAAGTCCGACGTCTATAGCTTTGGCGTCGTGCTGTTTGAGATTTTGAGTCGCTCGATCCCGTACAACAGTATTTCGATCGACGCTGTGCCGTTTGTGGTCCAAGCCGGCAAGCGTCCGACCGATTTCTTTACGCTGGACGTCCAGGGCGGTCCGGAGTTGCAGGATGTCCAGGCTCTCATGGTGCGGTGCTGGGGTCTGGACCCGCTCACGCGGCCGTCGTTCTCGTCCATCATCTCGACGCTCCAGGTGGTCTTGTCCAAACACGTGGGCGACGAAAAGTGGGAAGACCACATCATTTACCCCGACCGCAAGCTTGTGAATAGCAAGACACTATTAATGGAGACGGACGGGCTCTCAATCCGCGAAGAAGACTTGGTGCTGGAGGGTACGATTGGCCGTGGCGTCTTTGGGGTCGTCTACAAAGGCAGTTACTTTGGGACCCCCGTGGCCATTAAAAAGCTCCACGTCAGTGGTGTCCCGAAAAACACGTTGGCCGAGTTTGACAAAGAGTGCGCGATCATGAAAGGACTTCACCACCCCAACATTGTGCTCTTCATGGGCTCGTGCTCCAAGCCGCCGACGCTCTTGCTAGTCACCGAGCTCCTCGCAAACGGCAGTTTCTTTGACATTTACCACAAGCTCCCACGGCCCGAAACAGCGCAGCAATTGCGACTGGCGTACAACATTGCCTTTGACATGGCCAAGGGCCTCGCGTACTTGCACAACCACAATCCGATCGTGATCCACCGCGATCTCAAGTCGCAAAACATATTGCTGGACGACAAAATGCGCACCAAGATTGCCGACTTTGGGCTCTCGAAATTCCGCGACGTGGGCAAAACCATGTCGATCTGTGGCAGTCCGCTCTGGGTTGCGCCCGAGGTTCTAAGGGGCGAGAAATACGGCACGCCGTGCGATGTCTATAGCTACTCGATCATAGTGTGGGAGGCCCTCGCGTGGGGCGAGCCGTACCCCGACTTGGGCTCGAGCGACATCATGAACGGCGTCGCGTGCGGCAATCTGCGGCCAACGGTCCCGGCCGGCACGCCGACGGCGTTGGCCCATTTACTGGACGATTGCTGGACCAAGAAACAGGACGAGCGCCCGCTGTTCAACGAGATTATCCCACGGCTCGAAGCCATGGCCAAAGACTTTGCGCCGCAGCGCTAGGTTTTTCTTTTCTCCTTAATTGTATCTGCCTTTTATATACCAACCACCCTCTAGTGTCTTCTTCTATCTCTCTCTCTAGTCTAGGGTGTGGACCCGGTCTCGTTCGTGACTGGCAACTGGAAGACGCGGTAGCGGTGGTTGAGAGATTTGATGGTGTGGAGGCGGTGGACGCTGGCAAGGGCGCCGTCTGTGGAGTTGCGTTTTGCAAACACGATGCGGCGCGCGCGGCTGTGGACGAGCGCCATGGCGCACATAGTGCACGGCTCCACATCCACAAACACATCGTAGCCGGTACACAAGTACGACTCGGTCATGGTAGTGATATCAGAGACCGTGGTGGTTGAATCCGACGCCTCCACGCGGCGGTGCTTTCTGGCGGGACCAGCATCGCCGCCGCGTGCGCGGTCGCGCGCTGCGACGCCGTCGATCGCTATCATGACGGGATGGAACAGCGTGTGGAACGCGTAGCTTCCGTCTCCTACGTCCTCCAGCCGCGTGAAGGCGTCTGACACAATAGCGTATGCTGTCCCATCGGCCGCGCCGTTCGGGTCGGCGATCACACAGCCCGAGGCACAGCACCATGCAGAAGCGTGGTCTTGCCGTTCGGACTGGAATCGTCGGCCACTTGCCACGGCCTGTCGCACGAGTGTCGCCATGGCGCGCGTTTCGTGCGCGGTGATCGGCTCGACCTGAGCTTCGGGCGCGACGCTAGCGTGGAAAATCAGCGGCCAGTGTTTTGTGTGAAGCTCCCACGCCTCACGGGTCTGGGGTGGCCGCATGAGCACGTCCACCCAACAGAGCGAGCCGTCGTACTCGCGCTGCAGCTCCTCATGGAGCTCCTCGCTGAGTGTGGTGGCATTCACTGCGACTGGCACAGTGAGCGCGAGCAGCATCCCAGGTGTGTCGTGTTTTTTCATGCGCTTGAGGTGGGGGAAGCCCATGTCCACAAGGCTGCCGCACGCAGCCGTGAGCCGTTGGATCACACGCGCACCATGCCGCGCAGGAAATAAGAGCGCGTAGAACGTTTGCTGCGCGTCGGCGCGCTCACGCTTGTCGGCCGCCGCGTCAGGCGCGCCAATCTCCTCCAGCAATTCCATATTGGGTGACGGATTGCGAGGTTCGTAACGGCTTTGAGTTGCGTTAGGAGAGACCTTGGAAAACGAAGCCATGCTTTTTTATTGAATGCAAGCCATGGTTAGTGAATGGGGAAGAAATTACATTGGTGGATTACGGAGTATCTAAGGATTGGCCAGCGATTCACACGACGGCACTGGGCTCTAGTCGCTCGACGGGGACAGTCTCTTCAGCCTCGTCAAAGCCTGGTTTCCCTGTGACCAGCGACGGCGGCGCGGTCATTTTCCGGTACTGCAACAGCACCGGATACATCTTGTCGATCGCTTGGTGGAGGTGCGCCGAGTCCTACAGATACACAGACAGACAATTAGACTGGGTCCAGTACCACATGAGTGTGAGGGCATACGAACGTACCCTTGCACCACAGAGCACGATTTTGCCCGAGACAAAGATCAAGAGCGTCAGCTTGGGCTCCACGAGCTTGTAGATGAGACCAGGGAAGAGCTCCGGTTCATACTGCAGCACCGAAAGGCCAAGGGAATTAAAACACGTTAGAAAAACGATAATGAGACGGAGCGAGATACGGTGGTCCAACTCACACTACAAAAACGCGCGTGGTCGTTGAGCAATCCTTCGAGGCGGATCGGAAATCGCACGTCGCACGTGCCCATGACGTTGCGCACTTTGAACTCGGAAAAATGCGCCGGAAAATTGAGTTTCTAGCGTCCCAATGATCGCAATTAGAAGTTAGCATGGCAAAGCATAGGTCCGGGCACTATTCGATTCGCACCTGAATGACGCGCGTGAATTTGCGGGCTGCTAACCGACAGCTCTCTTCGCTTGTGCCACCCGTAATCACAATCTGCAGTGTCAGACAAAAGACATTGTGTGTCAGTCATCAGTCCTTGTACAGGGAACAATGATCATAATCTCCAGTGATGGTGAGCAGGACCAAATTACCTTTCCAGAACCAAATATTAATGCGGTAGTCTTGGGGTCGCGAAGACGCATGATGACAGCCGAGAAACGCTAGTACAAAACAATACACTGACAGCCGTGAGTACATACTTACATCACGCATGAAGGCGTCACCATTATCACTACTTTCGCTTACCTTGGGGTTGTATTCTGCGTTGCGCGCATGCAGCGCAATAGTCTTGAGCTCAAGCGGCGTCTTGAGGTCCACTGTGCCGACCACATTCCTATAGTGCCACGGCATCAGCCTCTCAGCATTGCTATACTCGGGTCTCGGCAACAGAAAGACCTACATGATTTTGACTTGAAGATTGAGTTTTTCCTCCCAGTCGTCGTCCAGTTGGATCTCGCGGTCGGGCAGACCCTGCAAATCCGACCCTTTGTCTTCAACGAGCGCCAACTGCCGCTCTTTGACAGCGCGAGAGGCGGCGCCGACGCTTACGACCGCGCCCGACATGCTGCGCGTTGACATTATTGGTAGAGCAGCGGAAGAGATGGAGATGTTTCCTCTGGTTGGCGGCTTGACATGTTTTGTTAGGAACATGTTCTTATCTGGAAAATGAAAAACAAAAAAAGGCCAGATGTTTAGAATGTTTAGACCTAAACTAGTTTAGACCTGAACTAGTTTAGGACACACCATGGACAACGTGTCTAAAATAGATCAGTCCAGTTGCAGAATATTAGTTTGGCAAACAAAAAGTATCATTCCTCACGGTCAGTATTACATGCAGCTCCGACGCTGGCGTCCCTGGCATCCCTCTAACTTCGTGTTGGTCTCCGCAAGCATGAGCTCTTTCCGATCACACGATCGTGCTCATGCCCGCGCCGTGGCTTCAGCCGACGATCCGCTCCATCGCGACTTGAAAGTCCTGAAGGTCTTCGACATTCAGCAATTGGCACTGTAGTCGGCTCTGAAGCACGCCCAAAAAGACACGAATCCCGAGCGGAATCGCCTTGTCGTTAAAATCGAACTCGTTCGAGTGGAGCGCGCGCGTCTTGTCGGCGTCACCTTCTTCTTTCGTGCCCAAAAAGAAAAAGCATCCCTTGCGTTCGCGCAAAAAGTACGAGAAGTCTTCCGACGCCATGAGTGGCAAGCCGTCTTCGCTTACAAACAGACCAGTCTCGACCGCAACGTGCTGCACGAGCCGTGTCTCTTCATAGTGGTTCACGACCGGCGGGTAGCCGTCTTTAAATGTCACTTGGGCCGACGCCCCATACGCCAAACACGTCGAGTGCACAATCTGCTCCATGCGGAGCTTGATTTTCTCGGCGACAGCCAAATCAAAGTCGCGGATCGTCCCGGCCATGTGCACGTTGCCCGGGATCACATTGTTGGTGTTGCCGCCTTGTAATTGCGTGACCGAGACCACGGCGGTCTCATTGGGCGACAGCGAGCGGCTCACGATCGACTGTAGTGCCGTGACCACGTGGGCGCCGGCGAGAATGGGGTCGACACAGTCTTGCGGGGCCGAGCCGTGGCCGCCAACCCCAGTAATATCGATCCAAAACTCGACTTCGTGGGCCATGGCTGGCCCCGGCCGCACGTGGACACTGTACAAGGGAAACGGTGCGTTGTGGAGACCGTATACTTCATCCACATCTTGAAGTACGCCTTCTTGGATCATGCGT
This sequence comes from Pythium vanterpoolii, assembly GCA_023334535.1. Classification (NCBI taxonomy): domain Eukaryota; phylum Oomycota; class Peronosporomycetes; order Pythiales; family Pythiaceae; genus Pythium; species Pythium vanterpoolii. Next base: position 79,073 of record JAADVD010000029.1, read on the forward strand.
TCAGCGCCTCCAGGACCTTCTTCGGCCGGCTGGAAAATAAATCGCACAAACGTGTCTTGGGGGAGCCAGTGCGACTGGCGCACCACAAGTGCCAACAGTCCGAGCACCATGGTCATGTGACCGTCGTGGCCGCACATGTGCGCAGCAGGTGCGATGGACCCCGAGGCGTCGTTGTGGTCGTCGGCCTCGGCCTCCCCTGCCGACTGCGTCGGTGTGCCATCGGTTGCGAGATCCACGGCGTCCTCGGCGGGTGTCGCCCCTTCACCGTCTCCGGTCGCTGCAGCACTTGATGGACCAGCGTCCGAGCTCGTGCGCTTACGTTTCTTGCGCTTGCGGACGTCCTTGCGCGTCTTCTTCTGGGTCGAGCAGTACGGCAAGTGGTCGTTCATCTCTTCGATTGGCAGTGCATCCATGTCGGCGCGGAACGCCAGCACGGGGAGCTTGCGCTTGTCATTCGGTGCGATCGTGGCGTTCTCGTAGCACACATCCACCACCAGACCCGTGCCCGCGACCGTGCGGATATTTTTACCGGGGATCCGGAGTGCGTTCTCACAGAAGCGACGGATGAACGCCTGCGTGCGGACCTCTTGGTATCCGGTCTCGGGGTACCGATGGAACGCCCGTCGCATGTCGCGCAGCATGCGGGCAAACCCAAGCCAGTCCACTTGGCTGGGTAGGGCAGCATCCATCATGGTCGGTGCCGCCACGAGGTCATCGGCACTCGCGCCTTCGGCGGCTGCGACGGCCGCTTCTTCGGCCAGCAAATCGGCCGTAACGGTCGACGGTCGGTTGAACAGAAAGTTTTTCATAAAAGGCGACACTTTGCCGCTCAAGACGTTCAGTCCTTGCTTCCACGGATCATCGGACGGGTACAAGCTCTTGACGCTCGCGAGGTTCACGCCCGTGCCGCCGACAACGACGCCGCCCAACGCCGACGTCTCGCGCGCGAGGGCACTGGCACCAGCGGCCGCACCGCCGCCCATGTACGCGGTCCCCAATGCATCATGGTGGCTGAGCCGCTGGCTCTTGCCGCGGAGCCGCTGGTCGCGGAGCTCTTCGGGCGTGTCGTAATAACGCTGCAGAAAGTCGTCTTTCTTAAGCAAGAGCTTGCGGATCGCGGCTTCGCTCACGCCGTACTTGTCAGCCAGCTGGCGCTTGGAGATTTTGGAGTTTTCTGAGAGCTGGATGATCTCGACGCGCTGTTTGTCGTTGAGGCGCTTGCCGGCACCTTGCTTCATTTTGGTCTTGCCGTCGGGTGTCGCGGCGGCCGCAGGCGATGACGTTACCGGCGCCACGGGTGCGGTTACGGCTACGGATGTTGCCGACGTGGGGGATGTGGGGGACGTTGCCGCGGCCGCGGCATTCGCTGCTGACGGTGGAGGCACATCTGCCATACTGAGAGCTGGAACGTGCTCCCCCCAGAGAACTTTGGTAAAGTGCGCAATCTCCCCACACCAGCAAATCGAATCTCGTACTTAATCGGATGACTGCTCTTGTCTCACCTCCTTATAATGACACGTTGATATAGTGACATTGTGGTCTCGTACTTAACCAGATGACTGCTATTGCTTCACCTCCGTATAATGACACATTGATATAGTGACATTGTGGGTCGTGTGTGTGTGGTACGCCCACCTACCAAAGTATCTTCTGGAGAGAACGACGGACGCCACAACACTATGAGTGTCGCGCCACTGGATGCCAAGCCGGCGGTCGGCGAATGGGCGGGAGAAGATATACTATCGGTGGAGCAGTTTGGCGTGAACAGTGCACTGCGCGTGCTGAGCATAGCCGATGACATGAAGGCCATCGTGAAGAGCGCTGGCGCCACCGACCTGCTTAAGGGCAAGGTACAATACCCCACTATCTTCCTCTACTCTTCCTCTTCCTCCGCCTCACACTTTTGTTTCTATATAGCTGCTGGCGAATGTGTTTTACGAGCCGTCGACGCGCACGAGCTGCTCGTTCCAAGCCGCGATGTTGCGGCTCGGCGGGCTCGTGGTCTCGGTGAACGAGAGTTCGTCGAGCGTCAAGAAAGGCGAAACGCTGTCGGACACGATCCGCTGTCTCTCGTGCTATGCCGACGTGATCGTATTGCGCCACCCAGTCAAGGGGTCGGCCGCGATCGCTGCTGGCGCCACGACCAAACCTGTGCTCAACGCCGGCGACGGCGTCGGCGAACACCCGACACAAGCACTGCTCGATCTCTACACGATCTACAACGAGCTCGGCACGAGCGATCTCCAGGGCAAGGTCGTGACCATGGTCGGCGATTTGAAGAACGGCCGCACGGTCCACTCGCTCTCGAAACTGCTCGCGCTCTTTGGCGTCACGCTCAACTACGTTTCGCCCGCGAGCCTCCAGATGCCGCGCTACGTCTTTGACGAGCTCGCGGCCAAGGGCATTACCCAGCACGAGACCACCGACCTCGAAGCCGTCATTGCCGAGAGCGATGTACTGTACGTGACGCGCGTCCAGAAAGAGCGATTCGAGTCGGAGGCCGAGTACAACGCGGTCAAAGACAGCTTTATCATTACGATGCAGACGCTCGCGACCGCCAAGTCGAGTCTCGTAGTGTTGCATCCGCTGCCACGCGTTGGCGAGATCGCCGAGGAAGTCGACAACGACCCACGCGCGGCGTACTTTCGCCAAATGGAGAACGGCATGTACGTGCGCATGGCACTGCTCGCGCTTGTCATGGGTAAGGCCTAATAGAGGTCCAACGAGGTCAAGGAAATATTTCCTGAATCGATTTCTATAGTGAATGGTTTGAGACGCACGATGCGATCGTACATGGATTTGTCGAATCACTGGCACAGCAGTACTCGAGAACACCATCGTACGCCAGCATATTGAGGCGTGACCCGAGAAAGAATGCGAATTCTCTAACAAAGATCGCTGTGTCGTCCAGCAAAAACGGCGCCAGTGTGTCGTGCAACAGACGCCAGTTAATCTCTCGCTTCATAGGTGTGCCAATGACGCTGTCAATTAATGCACGCAGTACAACGAGGTCCACGTGCGGACCGACGCAGGCGCGCAGCTCGCGGTCGAGCCACTCGGAGAATTCGCGTGTCGAGCTTTTGACGGGTGCTGACAGTGTCTCGTCGCCTCCTACATTGCTGACGTCCACCCCGTTGACGCGCACGAGCCGCATACGGTTTGCATACACCATGGCGCGCCGCTGAGCGCCATCTGTCGCTACTGAGCTCTTGTTCCGTCGCGACGCGCGGCCGTCAAAGTGGATGATCTCGTACTCGTTCTCGGAAACGACGTCTGCGTACGCAGAGTGAAACACGCGTTTGCACAGCGGACAGGTCGTTTCACGGCGTCCATGAAGAACCTGGTTGCGCACCCACGAAGAGAGACACGCGAGGCAGTAGACGTGGTGGCAGCCTTGGATCATGACTGGATCGTCAAGACTGTGGAGACAGATTGGACACTGATCACCGAGAACTGCACGATGCTGAGTGTGATTTTCGTTCTCTGAAGTGGAAACTTCGTGAGCAGTTGAACTTGTATCTGAACGCTTGGCTCCGTCATCAATAGGCTCGATAGATAGCGCATCCGGCTCGTACCGAGCGACCCAGTCGCCATCATCTTCTCGTTCCCACCTTTCTGCGTCCATTTCGATTCTGACGTACAACAGCGTACCCCACCAAGTAACCCATCAATCGATGTGGTCCACTTCACTTGAAATGCTTTTCAGCCAATCATCACTCACTACACTTGGTTGGCGTCGCTTGGCTTAATGACCTTTTGACATTGGGCGACGAGATCACCACCACGCAACATTGAAAGACGATGGCGGCGGACGATCTGCTCAAAGGCAGCAAAGCCAAGGGAAAAGGCGGCGGTGGCGGTGGTGCCGCGACCGGCGGCACCACCCACGGCAAGAGTAATGGCAAAGGCGCCGGCGTCGGTGGCTTCCAGAACTTGGGGCTCAGCCCGGCCATCTTCCGTGGCGTCTTTGCTATGGGGTACAAAGTGCCAACCCCGATCCAGCGCAAGACGCTGCCGATTGTGCTCTCGGGCAGGGATGTTGTGGCCATGGCGCGGACCGGTAGTGGTAAAACTGCAGCGTTTCTGATCCCCATGCTCGAGAAGCTCAAGGAGCACTCGAAAAAGATTGGCGTCCGTGCCGTGGTGCTTTCGCCCACGCGTGAACTCGCGGTCCAGACGCTGCGCTTTGCCAAGTCGCTGGCCAAGTTTACAAACCTCAAGATCTCGCTCATTGTCGGTGGCGAAGGTATGGAAGCCCAGTTCGAAATGATTGCGTCGAACCCCGATGTGATTGTCGCCACACCCGGTCGACTCATGCACCACCTCCAAGAAATTCCGGATTTCAATCTCAAGGTTGTCGAGTACGTCGTCTTTGACGAAGCCGATCGCCTCTTCGAGATGGGCTTTGCCGAACAGCTCGAAGAGGTCCTCAAGAGCATGCCCGCGGCGCGGCAGACTCTTCTTTTCTCGGCGACCCTCCCCAAAGCCATTGTGAGCTTTGCGCGCGCCGGCCTCAACGATCCCGAACTCGTGCGCTTGGACGTGGAAAACAAAATCTCGGAAAACCTCAAAATGACCTTCTTTACGGTCCGCTCGGCCGACAAACCGGCGCTGTTTTTGTACATGGTGCGCGACTTTATCCCGAAAGATGACCAGACCATTGTGTTTGCAGCGACGCGGCACCACGTCGAGTTTCTCCATGAGCTCTTGCGGGCCAACCACATTGAGTCGTCGCTCGTGTACGGCGACATGGACCAGGCCTCGCGCAAGATCAATATCGGCAAGTTCCGCGCCAAGAAGACCAATCTGCTGATCGTGACGGACGTGGCCGCGCGTGGTATCGACATTCCGCTCTTGAACAATGTGTTCAACTACTCGTTCCCACCGACTGCCAAGCTGTTTGTGCATCGCGTCGGGCGTGCGGCTCGTGCCGGCCGCAGCGGCGCGGCGTTTAATTTTGTGGATCCTGATGAGACCCCGTACATGGTCGATCTCCATTTGTACATTGGTCGTCGGCTCGACGACTCTTCGCCACTCAAGGCCCAGGCCTACTCGCTCGCGAACATGCAAGTGCCCGATATCCACTATGGCGCGTTCCCGAACGAACTAATTGACCAAGAGACCGAGCACACGAACGATACGCTGGCCAACAACCCGGCCGTCCAGCCGCTCGTCAAGGTCTGTGCGAACGCCTACAAAATGTACACGCGCACACGCGCCGACCCGTCCAAGCTCTCGATCAAACGCGCCAAAGAACTGCACGTGACCAAAGTGCATCCGTTCTTTTTGGCCGAGTACGTGCAGGCCGATGCCAAGATTGAAAAAGTGCAGTATATTGAATCGCTCCAGACGTTCCGTCCGCAACAAACGATTTTTGAAGTGTCGACTGGCGCCCACTCGCTGAAAAAGACCGCGCCGACCGTGGTGATGATGCAGACCAAACGCAAGATGCACGAGAAGATTATTACTAAACAAAAGACCAAGGGTACCGACAACAAAGACGACGAGTACGCGCACCTCCTTGCTGGAGATGACGACGAAGAAGACGGACCAAAGAGCTATGTGAAGAAGGAGACGAGTAACGATGACGCAGGAACAGACGCCATTGCCCAAGAGCAGGAGGAGGAAGAGGCGGAATCAGCGCCCCAAAAGAAGACCACTTTCCTTTCCAAATTCGAGCGCAAGCAGCTGAAAAAGCGCGTGGCTTCGGGAGCAAAAGAGGAAGACGTCCTTAAGGAATTTGCAGCCGCAAAGGAAGCCAAGGCACAGGCGGCCTTAGGCGGCGGTGACGCTGGGTCGGATGTCGATGCTGATGTGCGCATGGAAGAGGCCGACGACGAAGACAGTGCAAACCGCTTCAAGGACAAAGACAACTACATCACGTACATGAAAGAAGGCGAGTACATGACCGAGGAATTCTTGTCCAAAGGTGCCGACGGCGGTACGAATGCATTCCAGGACTCGCGCATGGAAGAAGCGATTTTCGATATCAATCCCGACGAAACTAAAGAGATGAACAAGAAACGCCGCGTGCTGCACTGGGACACGCGCAAGAAAAAGTTTGTCAAGACGGCCGTGAGCGAGATCACAGCGACCGGTGCGGTCAAGCGCCGCAACGAGAGTGGGGCCGTGGTCAAGAAGAAGCACCACCAAGGCGAGCTCTACAAAAAGTGGCAGCAGCGCAACCACAAGCGCGTGTTTACGGGCGGCGAAGAAGGCGACGATGCCGACGCCAACGACGGCAAACGCTTGGATTACCGCCACGGCAAAAAGCCGCGGCTCGCAAATGGCGCGCCAGTCGCCAACAAGTATGCCAAGAGCGAACTACTGGGCGAAACCAAGATCCGCAAAGAAGAGGCCCGCAAAGCTCGCTCGCGTGGCGTCAAAAACGTGCCAGGTGCCAAGCCCTATACCAAACGCGGCAAAGGCAACATCCGTGGCAAGACCCACGGCGCGCCGTCGCGGAGCAAAGCGATTATCCGACGATAGACAACGACTTACTAGTATGAATACACTATTCCTCCTCGTCTTCTTCCTCTGACTGGTCTCTGGATAGTGCTATGTGGCGACAGCGCTTGTGTTCTTCCGTGAGGAACGCCAACGCGAGACTGACCAGTGGATTGGGCAGCAGCTCGGGTGCGATCGGCTGGATCGAGAGCACTTTGAGATCGCGCTGAAACTTGGACGAGCCCGCGCGGTGTGCTGCTGGCTGATACGTGAACGTTACGTGGAGACCGAGCAACAGTTCCTCCAGTAGCGATGGTAGCGAGGGGTACTGTAGGAGTAACGTGCGGAGTTTGGTTGCAGGCGTACCGAGCAGCGCTTCAGCGGGCTCGTCAAACAGCATGGCGTCGCGTACTTGCATGTCGATAAGAAGCGTAAGCTTGAGTCGGTACTTGTACGGCACTGCGTCGGTCTTGACGGCAGTGCCGCACGTAGTGCACGAGACGCCGATGCGGTCGAGCGGCAGCTGCTGCAGCGCCGCGGTGAGGGAGGTCATGCACCGCGGACATGCTGCGTAGCTGGCGACAAGAAATCAGCATGAGTGGACAGATCCGAGTGTATTGTCAGTGATACTGCGCGTACATCATGTCGTGCAGCGCCGCGCGGTCTACGACGGCGCTCGGCACATGGACATTGGTCGTGTAGCTTTTCATCTTTTGACGCCTGATTCCGATGACGGATTCTTGATTGGCCGGAAATTTTCCTGATACGCTCCATGATTGATGGAGATTTTCTGATGTATCACTCCAGTAATATCTCCACAATGAAAATGAGCGGTCGACGGTGCGTCCTCGCTGTGCGCCGGCGCTGGGCTTCGACGGCTGCCCCTGTTCGACCCAGTGAGAACCTTTTGACTGCTACGGCCGCGCACTGGCAGTCGCTGGCGACCAACGATGTTGGCGCAGCGCTGATCCGCGACGGTTTTGCTGTCATCCCGAAGGCCTTCCCACCAACATTCACGCGCCACGTGCGCGACGAGATGCGGTTTCTCCACGCGACGGATCAAATGTACGCGAACGCGACCCACATTCTCCTCCACGGCGAGCAACAGCCGACATTGCTGGAGAAGCACAGCATTGTCGAGACCGAGCTCGTATTGCCCGAGATCCGACAGCAAGTACCGGCGCTCGAGTGGTTGTTCGACTCACAGCAAGTGTTTCAGGCGATCCAACGCATCGTGCCCGAGTGGCTTGCGCTGCGCGACTATATGGTCAAGTTGCAATACAATAATGGCCACGGCGGTTGTTTTCCGATGCATTTCGACTCGTACGGTGACGATGGCAAGTGCATTACGGCCGTGCTCTACCTCAACGATGAGTGGCACGACGGCGACGGCGGCGAGATCGTGCTTTACCCCTTCCCACAACGAGAGCCGGTCGTTGTGCGTCCTCTCGATGGAGACCTTGTGCTATTCTCGTCGCAGCACATGCTCCACCGCGTCATGCCCGCGGCCAAGCCGCGGTACTGCCTCACCACGTGGATCTACGACACACCGAATCAGCACACAACCCAAGCACGAGCCGTGCAGTACCCACAGTGTGATCGCAGAAGGACGCCAACGTATGAACTGCAAGTCATGAACAAGATCATGCGCTCGTCGTTCCGACGCCACCTCGCCAAGCTATACTACAGTGATCAGTGGTCAACGTCGCTCCACGAATCGCATCAGCAGACACCAGCGTTCGCCAAATACATGGCGACACACGAAAAAGAGATTGGTGTGATTAATGCTGCAACTACTCAGATGCTGACCAAGTTTCGCGCAAAAGATCCTATGCAGCCGTCACCCCTTGCAACAAACGCGAATCAGTTGTTTGCGTACATGCAACGCGATGAGCACTGTCAGACACTGCTGCGCGAGCTACCTATTGCGTGGTTTTAACAAACACTACAAATGACGATCACTGCGTACAGCCGCGCGAGACAGTCTTCCAAGTCTTGCTCTCGGTGCCTTGAATGTAGAGCTGGTCGGTGAGGTTCGCGACCACGCACGAGTGGTTGGGCAGAATCACCATTTTGGAGCCAATCGCTGGTGTTGGGATTGAGTCGATCTGCTTGATCCAGCCGTGCTCTTCCGAGAGCTTCTTGACTTCCCAGCACAGCACTTCGTGGCCGTCGCGCGTCGTGTATTTGTTGGATGTAGGTTCTTGCTCGAGCAGGTCAAAGTCCTTTTCCAAAAACGCCAGACCAAAGCACTGCGCACCGAATTCGTCCGGCGAGCCAGAGCGAGGACTGGAGGAGAGACCAGTAGTTAGAAGAGATCACATACTGTAGAATTCTACGGAAATAAAAGCTGACAACGTACGCGTCCGAGCTCAGCACTTTGGAGCCGGCATCGACGATAAAGTAGTGCGCGTTGGCGCTCACGACGGTCGTGAGGACGCCGAGCGACACGTTCTGGATGGTCGTCAAGCCCATGCGCACAGGTGTGCGGTCCAAAAACACATAGTTGCCTGGGCGGATCTATTATATCAGAATGACGAGATTAGATCCTCCGCACTTTAGACGTTCTGCACTAAAGTCTGTGGATACCTCGGTGATGCCATCAAAGTTCTTGCGTGCCAGCTCAGTGAGCGTACTGCCGCAGGAGACAGTCGGCACCGGAACCCCCGACTGGTGATAGGGAGACGCACACAAATACCACGTGAGTTCCAGATCTATTGGTCGTCAAGTTCGATAAACGAGCCGACGTACCGCTTGGATGGCGTCTCGGATGCGCACCATGATCGCGCGTTCTTGCTCTCCGACCGTCGCACACTCGACGACCGACGTACACGCATACGCATGGCCTATACACACCACCAAACAGAAGTCGACCACCATACAATATCACTATTCCCACACTTGTAAAACACCAACCAGCATGGGACAAGATGCCTTGAAATTCCAGATGGGGTGAGTCGTGGATGCGCTGTGCATACTCGAGCAACCGCGGATCGTGCTCATCCATGCCCACGCGATGGTAACCCACGTCAATATGGATCAACACTTTGGGTTTGTAATTGCCGTTTGCGATCGACGCGCTTTCAATGGCGTCGAGGCCTTCGCGTGAGTCGATGGTGAGGCGAAACTCGATGCCCGACTCCTGTGCCTTCGTCAGCAGTGTGGTGAGCTTGGCTTCTTGCACGACGGGGTATGCCAAGAGGATACTCTGGAGCCCAGGCAGTTTGCTCTCAAAGAACCGAAGCGCCTCGGACGGCTTAGACGTCGTGAGGCCACACGCGCCGTACTGCAGCTGCAGTCCTGCGAGCTCGAGGGTCTTGTGGGTTTTGACGTGCGGACGCAGCTGCACGTGGTGGGTAGAAGCAAGCTGCTGCATGTGCGCGACGTTGCGGCGCACGCGCTTCTCGTCCACCATGACGCTTGGCGTCGTCATCCACTCGCGCATGTTGGGAACAGAAGAAGAGAAGGAGTAGTGAAGGATTCGCGGCGACTCGCAGAATGCGATGATTAGAGGTGCATTCGCAATCGCATTGTGATGGTTGAGTTTGTTCGAGGAATGATGTTGCGCGAAGGTGAATTGAACGATTTGCAGTTGGCCATCGACTAGGAATGATGGTAATAGTTCGCGATTGCTCCGCTCACACTCCTCCACCAAGCAACCAATGACCGCCACAGAGCTCATCGATGCTGCCGCGGACGTGGATACGGTGGCAACGCGTGTAGAGGATCCCAAGCGCCGCATTGTAAACTCGTCTGCGTACGGATTCTGCGTGTTCGAGGCGTCGCAGCTACCGCTAGTGAGGCAGCAGTTGCTTGAGACAGCGGCGCAAGCGACGGCGCTGGCGGCTGGCGACGAGCAGCTCCGCGGCACGATCCTGCTGTCAGAGGAAGGTGTGAACATCCGACTGAGTGGCACGCACCATGCTGTCGACGTGATGAAGCGCGCGCTGCGCAAGGCGCACGAGGATCTCCAGACGATCGAGTTTAAAGACAGCTACTCGGAGCGGCTCACGCTTCCGCGGATGCTCGTCAAAATCAAGAAAGAAGTCATATCCATGGGTGACCGGACCGTCAACCCGGCAACCAATGGACTGGCAGCTCATATTTCACCTGAAGAATTTAAGCAGTGGCTCGACGAAGACCGCGAGATGATCGTACTCGACACGAGGTGCGTCTGGTCGTCAACGTGTTGCAACGGCGTTTGGTCCTCACCCAAGTCTGTGCAATCTGAGCTACTAGAAATGACTACGAAGTGCGACTAGGCACATTTGAGAAGGCACTGGATCTCAACATCCAAAGCTTCCGCGCCTTCCCTGCTGCCGTGAAAGACCAACTCCAGCACGTCCCCAAAGACAAACCTGTTGTCATGTTTTGCACGGGCGGTGTGCGCTGCGAGAAGGCTGCGTACACATTGATGAAGGTTGGGCACAAGGAGGTGTACCAACTGGACGGCGGCATCCTCAAGTACTTTGAAAGCGTTGGCGGGTCGCATTACCGGGGCGACTGCTACGTCTTTGACGACCGCGTCGCGCTCACGCCGGCGCTGGAAGAGGGTGCTGCCGTCGCGTGCTTTTCCTGTCGCAGTCCACTTACCATTGAAGATCAGCGGTCCGCTGACTACGCCGCCGGTCAACACTGCCCGTATTGTCGTCATCGCCCGCCCAAGATCGTGTCCTCTTCGGCATCCTCGTTCTGATTATTGACTGGTACATAGATTTGTAGGTTTGGTGGACAGTACTTTTGTGGTATACAGTATTTTATGGTATTACACCGGTAAACTACGTTTGTCACTTCAGAGCCACTTGTCAACTGTTTGAAGCACCCCTTCCCCTTATTCATGTGGTTCAAAGCTGACCAACTCATCCAAGACGAACTCACGAGAGGAGTTGGGAGAAAGTTGGAAATACTAGGCTAACGATGATGAATCGTTGGTGAGCGAGCAGTCTTCCAGATGCTGTAGTAATGAGCGACCACGTGTCAAATTGCCATTGTGGGCTTCCGATTGTTTTCACGTGAAAATGCGGTAACGCAGTGAATCACCAAATGGGCGATGACGCGGGTAGGCGATCCTGAGTAATGGATCGTGCCGTCCAATCACATCTCCGGAGTTTGCACATCATATTTTGGATTGGTTATAATCCTAACAAAAATATTTTAGTGGCCAATCAGATCGATGTTAGGGGCAGAGAAGACAGTTCCACACTCACGTTTTGTCGTTCTTGGCAAGTTCCTTTCTTCCTCATAGTCGTCCTGTTGGGGAGTTGTTGGTGCTTTCCAACACATAGCGTTGGCTCGGACATCAGGCCGTTCCCCCCAACTAGGCAAGGGCGGAAGAGACAAAGAGAGACAGCGACGAAGTGACTGCCGCCGCCGCGACCGCCGACCTCCGATCTCCGACTTCCAACCTCCGTCGGTGTCTGCCCTGCCATCTTCCTCCACTCCTGTGGGGTCCATACCAGTAGTCTCTCTCGTCCGTATCTCCGTCTCCTCCTCTCCTTCTCGCTTCGCTCATCTCGGCGTTGCGATCTCTTTTCCGCACACGCTGTCCACCTCGTCCGCCACGACGTACACCCACGCGCTCCACGGCTTTAGTCGGGCGGCGGTGGGAGCCAACGACAGCGTCTCCCGCCCGGACTTGACGACGCTCTCGGACCCGGACCGCCGACGCGAGCGCCGCACGTCGTCGTCGCCGTCTGTCCCGCACCGCTCGAATTCGGCCCACAAGTTGGAACTTCCTGCGCGCACGGCAATGGACCGCTCGGGCGGATCTGGAACGACCGCCCATTCACCCCACGACGCCGGACCCGACGCAACGACGCCGTCGCCTACGACCAGCAAGGGCATAGGCAAAGGCAAATCCGAAGCCGACGAGCGCTACCTTGCGCAGCGGCAGTCGACCATGGACAGCGCGACTCTCGACAAGCTTCTCATGGCCGAGAAGCATCTGTTTCACGCCGGCCAAGCGACGCTCCAGGCGTGGAAACTAATTGGACGCGACCCTGACTCGGAGGCTGGCGCCGCGGCCCATCCGAACGCCCAGGCCGCCGCGAGTCTGAATGCGGCGGTGCAGAGTGCGGCAGCGCAGGCCGCCAACGGGCACCACCAGCAGAACCAGCAGAACCAGCAGAACCAACAGAACCAACAGAACCAACAAAATCAACAGAACCAACGCTACGCCGAACGGGGGAGCGAGAGCGATCTCACGCTCGGCCACTTGTCGACGCCCGGCAATGCCAATTCCAACGCCAACAGTCACTCGAGCGCCAACAGTAGCTCAAACGCCAACGCGAACAGTCGCGCGCCACCACCACCGCCGCCAAACCCATCGGCGTCGACGTCCCATGCGCTCCACCACACGGAACGGTCGTTTACCGAGCGGTCGTTTGAAAGCAGCGCCGGCAGTTCCAATATGTCGGCGTCGTCGCCCAAGCTCGCCATGGAGATTCCACGTCCCCACAACGAAGGCGGACGGTCGTCCTTTGGACAGTACTCGACTTCGTCGTCGGCGACCTCCAACGCCAACACTACCAACACAAACGCCAACTATTCCAACCATTCCAACTCGCACGGCCAAGCGCACGGCTCCATCTCGAATTTTAACCTGCGCTCCACCGTGACGTCGTCGCTCTCGGCCGCGACGCTCGCGGAAATTAATATGTTGGCGGAAAACGGCCGCAGCAAATCGTCGCACGCCAACATTTTCGGCTTGAACCCACGCGGCGATACGCTCGCGGCGCCGCGCTCAGACATTACGCTGTTTCACTTTACCGTCCGGAAATCCGACAGTGTGTTGGAGAAATTGGGCTCCAAGAAAGCGACGATCCAGCTCCAAGTCGACATTGAGTCGCGCATGCTCAGTTTTATTTCACCGCATGAAAACCGCGAGAGTTTTTCGTGTGCCGCGGTCACGGCGCGGCCCCAGTCGCGGCTCGGCATGCAGCTCAAGATCCAGACCGGGACAACTTCGATCACCAAGAAAATCAACTTCTTGAGCACGGAAGAACGCACGAATTTCATTGACGCACTGGAGCAAGGCAAAGTCATGTCGAAGAAAGGCATTCCGCCGTTCCGCAGCACTGAGTCGTCGATGCTGTCGGACGACGCGACAGTCGCGTCGCTCGAAATGTCGCGGGCGAAGCAGCGCGAGTCGATCATGGCCGACAATTTCTCGACGCTCCCGGGCGAGGCCGTGCTCGAACATGTCCAGCGCGTGACGAATTTGGTGGTCATGTCGCAGAGCGACCGCGCAGTCCAAGGCGTGCTCAAGATCACGACTTACCGTATCACGTTCTCGCCGTACGATTCGTCGTGGAAGTTTGGGTCGTTTGAAGTCCCGCTGTCGGCGCTCGACGTGATTACGCGCGATGGCCTCATGCTACTTATTGCGTGCAAAGACCTTCGGACGATCCGTCTCGCGATGCACGACGCCTACACCAAGAAAAAAGGCTACGACCAGCTCCCCTCAACGCCCGACTTTCGGTGGCTCAATGCGTTGATCCAGCGCATGCGTCCGCCCAATATGATGGGCGCTGTGTTTGCCTTCGACTATTATGCCGAGAAGAAAGCACGAATGATGACTAAGCACAACCAGCGCGAAGACGGGTGGTTACTGTACTCACCCGTGGCCGAGTACCAGCGCCTCGGCTTTCTGCGGGGCGCTGACTCGTACAATCGCAAGCACGGCGTGGACCCAAATGTGATTACCTGGCGGCTGCTCAAGAACTCCAAATTCCGCTTCAGTCCAACGTACCCGCAGCTCATGGTCGTACCGTCGATCATGACGGAAGAACAGCTCGTGCAGTCGGCGCGGTTCCGCTCGCGCGCGCGGCTGCCGGTGGTTGTGTGGCGGCATCCCGTGAACAAGTGTGTGCTCGCGCGGTCGTCACAGCCCAACTACGGCATGGCCGGCAACCGCTCCGAGCCAGATCGGATACTGCTCAAAGCGTACCGCGATTCAGCACGCAAAAACGGCAGTGGCGAATCGCCGCCGCTCCACATTATCGATGCGCGTAAACCGATCGCGACTAAAGGCAATCGGCTCAAAGGCAAAGGCGTCGAAAACTCGCAGCACTATGACAATGCGAATGTCGAGTTTATGGGCATTGCCAACATCCACAAGATGCGCGAGTCGCTCGATGCACTTAAAGGTACGGACCATTTACGCTCTAGCTCGGGTGCGAGGCACTGTACTCATTCTTGATGTCTGTGGATCATACAGCTCTGGTCAGTCCCAACACGGTGGATGATGGCGACAAGCACTACCATAACCGTCTCGAGAGTACGTCGCAAACACCACATGATTTCTGTGGAATATGATGACAGTAACGATGGGTCTGTATATAGATACGCGCTGGCTTAAGCACGTCATGCGCGTGCTCTCGGGTGCGCGTCGCGTCGCCGAAGTGCTTCATGAAGACGGCGCGTCGGTGCTTGTGCACTGCAGCGATGGGTGGGACCGTACGCCGCAGCTAGTTGGTCTTGCACAACTCATTCTCGACCCGTACTACCGTACGATCCGAGGCTTTGCCGTGCTCATTGAGAAGGAGTGGTGCTCGTTTGGCCACAAGTTTGCCGACCGCGTGGGCGTCGGCAAGGACTCGACCGACCAGCCGAATGAACGCTCGCCTGTGATGCTGCAGTTTTTGGACTGTGTGTGGCAGATGACGCGCCAGTTTCCCACGGCTTTCGAGTTTAACGAGAAGCTCTTGCTGCACGTGTCGGACGCCATGATCTCCGGTATGTACGGATCGTTTCTTTACAACACGGAGCGCGAGCGAATTTTCGAAAAGGTGTGGGAACGCACCGAGTCGGTGTGGACACCAGTGCTCGAGAGCCCTGGGCCGTACAAGAACCCGATGTACCGTGCAACGAACCGCGTCATTTACCCGCGGGCCAACTTGAAGCGCGTCGTGTTGTGGGACGCCATGTTTTTCCGATGGGATCCAGAAAGCCACCCCGACTATATGGAGTACATGAACCCCGTCGATCCCGAAGACGGTGGCCGCGACGACGACCTGTCGTTTGATATGGGTGAAGCCCGCCGCGCCGAGTTTGACGATGTCGAGAAAGCCCTGCGCCTTGAAATCGACGAGATCCACGACTATGACGAACTGCGCATTCGGTCGGCCCTGTCGGACTGCTCGGACATGAGCGACGACGACGAAATGGAAATGCGCATGTCGCTCTCGGCCGACCACTCGCCTATGATCAACGAAGAAGAATTTGGGCACCACGACTATGACGATCGTCAGCGCATTGATACCGTCGACGAATTCGACAACGATGAGCTTGATCGGTACCGCCGCGGCGCCGAAGATCGCACGCGGCAGCGCGCGCAGGGCCGCAACATCCGCGAGGCCATTATGATGGCACCGGACCAGAGCCGCATTAAGTATTTGGAGCAATTGCTGAGTGAGAGCGTCGCGCGCGAGCTGCAATTGGAAGCCGAGCTCGACTCGGTTCAGCACCGCGTGGCGTGGATACGGGCCGCGAACGGCAGTGCCACCAGTGCGAACCGCAAGAACTCGAACACGGGCTCGGAAACCAACGTGTGAACGTGTGATGTGGGACGCGTAAAGGACGGCTGGTACAGAGAGACAAAGTAGCGGAGCACAGAATAGAGCATTTGACGTAATATAGCAATCGGTATCTGAGTGGATTTAGGATTCCTTTCATTTCTCAAAAGAGAGCAGAGCGAGCAGTGTCGTTTGACAAGGGACAGGGGTAAAATGGGTGACGACGACCGTGCGATGCGAGCGCTCATGGGCTTTTCGTCCTTTGGGCGACCACGCAAGCGACTGCGCCGTAGTGTCAGTGCACCACTGGTGCACCACGTTGTGCCCGGCACGACCGTCAAACCCAACGGCGAGGTGTTACTAGCATCTCGTCTACGGGTTTGTCCGCTGGGTATCACGTCGCTGCTACACCCTCCATCACCAGAGAAGAAGGACCTCGACAGTGCACCGTCGATTGGGGAACGCGACGCGTCCGCCGCCAGTGGAGACGCCGTCCAGTGGGCACTACCGGGGACCTCCATGGAGCTGCTGGCATGCGTGGAAGCCACTAAAGCGAGGTAATGAAAGTCTCCGCAATGTGGCCGTATAATTTTAACGCATGGCTACACTACCAGATTCGAGCTTTTGGAGTCGGCCGCGTTTGCCGTTGCGCGCCGCCGTGCCAACCCCTTCGAGCCATTGGGTCGCCATCACTTTCTCAACCGCTCGGCCATGAAGATGGCCAATTTGGATTTTCTCTTCCGGTGGACGCAACGCTTCTGCAGAGACGATGACGGGAGCGAGCCGTTTGTGTTTGCCGATGTGTGTGGCGGCCCGGGGGGCTTTTCCGAGTATTTGCTGTGGAGAAGGAAGAACGAGATAAACAACACAGAGTCTCTGACGACACAACAGCAGCTCGCGGCTGTTGGCTTTGGCATCACGCTCAAGGGAGCACCATGGTGTGACTGGAAAGTCGGTGGCGACGCGAGTGACAATGTGGCTTTCACTATTTGTGATGGTGCTGACGGCACGGGCGACTTGTACAAGATCGCAAACATCTACTCTTTTCGCGATACACTACGTGAAAAGTATCCAGTGGGTGCACACCTCGTTATGGCCGACGGAGGCTTCCCGGATGCGCGCGACCAGAGTTGCCAGGTACTAGTCGCATTGGCAAATTATAGGCACTATGATTTGATACGGATTCGTGAAACTTGAAACCAACAGGAGCTGCTGATGACACGTCTTGTGCTTGCCGAGACACTCACCATGTTTCACGTATTGCGCGTGGGCGGTTCGTTTGTGTGCAAGACGTTTGAGCTCTCGTCGCCGCTCATGCTGCAGCTGGTGTGGCTCCTCCACAAGTGCTTTAGCGAGATTTCGATTGTCAAACCAGTGGTGCAACCCTTTTGTAAAGCTGCATGCTGTGGGGATGGATTCTTCACTGACGCTGGTTTGTGGTTGCTGGTGCTGTAGACCAGTCGACCCGCAAGCTCCGAGCGCTACATCGTCGCGCAGGATTTGCTACCGGATCTTCCGCTCAATGCCATCCATAACGACCTCACCCGTGTGGTCAATGCGTTGGAAGCGAACGATCCACTTCACGAGTCGCTTCCTTGTTTGGACGATGTATTCCCAAACAAGCTTGGTCTAAGCGAGTGCCTCGCGTTCGTGGCGCAAGCCAGCGACAGGTGCGTGAACCAGTCTTCAATCATAGGAGGATACTAGTAATTGCTAAACGTTTGACTGCGGACGACCAGACACGCGACGCAGCAACTCGAAGCATGTGAGAAGATCGTCGACATGGCGACGCCATCGTCCCCATTGACCCGCCTCCCTCCTTCTGCGCTGCGTATTGATCGCGACGAGTATTACTGCTCGTGGAAGCTCTAGATGCGATCATGTCACTGCTGGCGTCGGTGTGTTCGTAGCACTGTCCTCACGTCGCGCATGCTCTTGCAGAATCTCGCGGAACTGGTCATTTGCACCGTCGTAGGAATACACGCCAACACAACTCACACGTGCGTGTTTCTTGAGGACTCGACCGAGCTTCCGCCTACATCAAAGATCATGAGATATGATACTAGCATTGCCCTCACTATCAGCATACGAGTACCGGTTGAGTGCACGGATCATGGGGATTTCTTCACGCATTGCAATCGCGATGATCTCGCCGAGTCGGTCGTCCAGGACGTCACAGCTGTCAAAGTCGGTTGCCAGCAACAGCAGTTTGATCTTGTGCGACTGTAGGCCGCGTCGTACTTCATGGAGACCAAGCACCAATCGCCGCGACCGTTTGTCTTGCAGCGGGTTTTGGATATGCGCACGTTCCTGTCGACAACCATGAGATCTTTAGTCGCTCATCTAAATTCTACCGAGCATCCGTGGAGAAACACACCTGTAAAGTCGCCAGCCGCTGCAGAAATGCGATCACCAGTGTCGCCAGCGTTTCGGATACTGCAATTGTGGGAAAATCAGTCACAGCACCGACAACGAATCTCTTTGACAGCTGCGGAGCTGCTTGAGGTTGCACTGTCTCGTGCAGACGGACAGCGAGCCTCTTTCCACCGTAGCTTTTCAGTGCAAGCGTCTCCACAGCAGCAGCCGCAGTCGTATCACTTGAAAAGCGAACTGCAAGCTGTCCTGTGGTTCTCGCGATCGTTATTGCTCCCCACCCGTCTACGATCCGGTCAACAAACCCCTCCACTTCCTCACAAACATCTTGGTATTCGTCATCGTCTTGGAGCTCCTCGGGATCCATCATACCGTCAATGTAGACGATCGCTTCCTGTACGAATGGAGACTCGATCCACGTGCAGACGAGCAAGCGGCCGCCGTATTTCGAGTCGTGGAGTGCTATAAACGCAGTCCGCGCAACCTCCTTGTCTGCGTAAGCTACCACTACGTCACCTGCCTGGCAGCTTACGTCAACATCACCTTCTCGCACGACCGAGAGCTTTGTAATCTCTCCGTGGCGACTGAGAATTTCGGTCACATCGCCGACCACTTCATTGTACTCGTCGTCGTCCTCGACTTCATCTGCCTCCACCATGTGCCGAACCATAAACTCTCTTGTTGTCACCGCTTGTTCGTCTACACCTCGCTGCTCACGCGCTAAAGCAACTGCATTTTTGATCTTACTGCGTCGCTTTCTTCTCTGCTTCTGCCGCAACCCACTCTGACCGTCGGCCTCTACCACTCGAACCTCCTCTGTTAGAGGTGCTTTGTTTCCCTTATCTTCGGCACTTGTCTCATTCGACTCGATCGTCGCCGTCAGCTCTCTGCCTCCGTACTGCAACCCGTGTTTGGCTTCTACACAGGCGGTCGCGTGCGCCTGCTCGCTGTACTCTACCACCACGATACCCGTTGTGCGTTCCACGCTTAGAAACACAACCGCGCCATAGCGCTCGAAATCCGATCGCAGATCCGTGGCAATGTCCGCATACTCGTCATCATCCTCCAACTCCTGCGTGTCCGCGAGGTTGCGCACGCATACGGTCCAACGGCGTGGGCCTTTTGCTGGATCTGTCGCTGAAGAGTTTATCGTTGGGCTTTTCTTGGATGGCCTCTGGCGACGCCGTTTTGACACTGATTTCGTTGGTTCTTGCAGCTCCATTGCCCCCAGCGACTGCTGAATATAGTCCGTGATCGCGTTGGCACCATGCTGCGGTCGGTGACGGATCATCGCCGCGCCATCACGGGCTCCTCGTCGAGCCATCGATTTTGCGGCCTGGGGATTTCAAGCACCAATGGTTAACTTTGTCGAGTCCTCAAGGTAGTCTCTGGATGGGCTGGATCAGACTCTGATGGGTGATGGATGGCCCGGTTATACACAACAGGAAACACAGGATGGACGAAAAGCTCCATTAGTCACGCGGTTTGAGCCTCACGCTGTGCTGAGACCGACATTAGAGTTGCGGGAAGAAATGAAAGGCGGTTGCCTGCACAGAAATACCTCGACCGCAACACTTGATGCCTGCGTGCCTTCTCGTCTGTCCCCACGTCATCGGCCCTTGACGGCGATCGCTCATTCCCCAATCTTCTGTCCAGAGTCTCCACTGCTCCTCTAACCACCATGAAGTTTCTGCTCGCAACACTGGCCGTGCTGTGCTTTGCTCTCAGCTGCGCGACCGCCCAAGCGGCGGCGCTACCGACGACCTGCACGACCGACATCCCGCGTGATTCGTGCGCGTTCTACGACGACTGCCTTGAGACCACCTACCCGTGCGGCAGCAGTGGTTATGCGGTTGGCTACGGCGGCAAGTTCTGCCGTGCGTTCAGCGGCAACGCAACCAAGTTCTCGGACAAGGGCAAGAAGTGGATCTCGGACGTCATGCTCTGTCTGCAGAAGGAGCTCGTGCCACTCGTGTCGCAGGCGCCAACGGCTAAGCCAACGTGCCCTGCGATCAAGACCTTTGCTTTTAACTCGCACCCGAAGTGCTACGTGAGCGCCGGTGTCTGCGCGCTGCCGCCGACCGATTGGATTGCGCTGTTCAAGGTTGTTGGGATCAAGCAGTTGCTCGCTGACCTCGAGTCGATTAAGCAGTCGGTCACGGTCTCGGTGGATTGTGTGGTCAAGTGGACCCAGGCGCTGCTCCACGTCCGCAAACTTCAAGCCATTGAAGGATAAAAGACTACGGTCAACTGAGCATCAGGACTTGATAGGTAGTGCTGCTTTTCAACTGCAATTGACTGCTTTATTAGCTTCGAAAGAGAGTCGAGGTCAACAAAATGCATATAATAATCCATCCACACTTGCTTCATGTTGACTTCTTACGTTATTGGATGAATGACTTGTCGGGCACCACTGCGCGCTACTCATCGTTGCCATCAATGCTCAGTCGCAGCACGATCGTGCGGTTCATTATTATTGACATCGTCGTCCAACTTGAGCTATTATTTTCAACTCTCGTCCAAGGCCATGCTCTCTCTCGCCGAGAGCTTTGACCAAATGAGATATTGTACTGCGGTCGGGGTCCTTCTCGATAGTATCGTTCATCTCGTGACCATTGCTTCTTGCTGTAGCGGATTTCACTGCGTGCCCCCCGACTTGAGGTCGAAGGCGCCAAGAATTGAGCATTTACCATTTTAGACGCTCTTTTATTGTGAATTTACGAAATGTAAGAACAGCCCGAATAGAGCACCCTGTGTTGAAGTCGGTGAGTGGGCGGGAAAGAAAAAGAGCGAAGGAAACGAACATGGCGACCACCACGTATTAGTTACTGGTCGTGCGCGACACCCGCCCGTCGTCTCTACCACGACCCATGAGCCGCCGCACAGGCAGAGAGCTAACGCTCTCCAGTATCTACGGTGCACCCAACGGATCGCGACTCCAAACCAACGCTAGTGGATCTGGAACGCTTGCAGTGCGTCCATCGCGACCAACGAAGCCCCCGAGCGCGGCAAGATTGCATGCTCCGCCGCGCAGCGCGTCGCTGCGAAAAGCGGATCGTTTCGTAAGGATGAAGCCGGAGAGAGATGAAGGTATTGAGGGTTTACAGGACGAGAGCGACTACGCCAGCGTTGAGCGAGACGATGAAGTGGGCAAGGTTTCTCAGTCTCGAGACACGCGTTTTTCATGTGAAATCGACCGCCTAGAAGTCCGTGCACCACGACACAGTCGGTTGTCATCTCCCGAGGACGCGCGATCGCTGTCGCCGCAGGCGTCACCTCGCTCAACGTCACCGACTGGACGGATCGATGCGGGAAAGCGGGTGGAGCGCCAACCGCCGCAAGTTGTCATGTCGCTGTACGGAGACGGGTTCATCGAACTGTCCCCAAATGCAACGTCCACCAGTGCGTTGACAGTACCGTTTACGCTTCAAATCCGACTGTTCAAAGCTGCACACGAGTCCATGTCGCGCAGCAAAATGTACGTCCCTGAGTCGTTGGACAGTTTCCCTCCCTTTGGCTTCTAACCATTGTATTAAATAGTGAGTCGGACGCGTTTCGCCACGTGTCTCCCGAACTTAATGATGAAGGCGAATTTGTGCGATGGAGTTGCTGTGGAAGCACGGACAAGAGCGTATTTGGTTGCCCCGTTGCATCGGACGAACAGGTCGAAAAGCTCACGGTCGAAGAACTCTTGAGTACGCTCCATGTGGGCTGTGCCCGTCGTTATCTCATTTGGTGTGTGCTCACTATCACGTGGATTGTAGAGCTTCGTCCTCCCAAACTTGTGGTCTGCAAGCTCACTGCCAGCAAAAGGGATCCGATGGACAGTCTACGGTTTGTGATCTTTGATCGTGGGTACCCAGGGCAATTGGCGCCAAGCGACGTTGGAGCATTGAATGCCGGCTGCCGTGTCTGGTGGCAAGGCTATGAGTGTTGGGCCACAGCGTACGAGATTCCACAAGATTGTTGGGTGGATTTCGCTGTGACGTTTGATGGGCAGTATCTACAGATCCGGATTGACGATGTACTGGTCGACACCGCCGTTGTGCAGCTTTCCAGTCGTGTACCAACGCCGCCATGTCGCGTTTGTTGTCCACTTGGATGCCTTTGCCCCAGCACGCAATGGTTCAGTCCATCGACTGCGACTGGCTCTATATACATCGGCGGTTATTTCAAGTATTCAAAGCGCGTGAATGAATGGCGCGAACGTGCTGGGTTTGTGGGCCTGATTGCGGAAGCGAGAATAACAGTTGGAGACATCATGTTGTGTGGGGCGGAGTCGGAGAAGGACAACAACAACGGTTGCATGGACCAAAACTTCGTCCATATCATCGCGACGGACGTGTGCGAACTCATGAATCTGTCCACACCGAACAATCACACTGTCGTTGTGCATCGCAATGTGTTCTGGCGGAAAAAATTTCCGGCATTTCTCAAACCAAGCGTCGAGTCAACGATCCGGTTGCTTGACAATTTCTATCACGGCGCGCACCATGATGTCTCGACACGCGGGCACGCTTCGTTCGAGAACCTCATGCTTTCAACAGTCCAGGTTGGCGAAGTGCGTGTCAAGATCGAGGTATCGAAATTGTTTGTCCCGCAATTCGGGTCGGAACACGGATGCCGCACGCAAGCCGAGTACGATGCAAAGTGTCACGCGTTCGTCCGACAGCTTGAGGCGTTGAGCCCGCTGCTGATTGTGTTGGTCAACGCGAGTGGCGTGCAGCCGCCGATGGGATCATTTGAGGTAAGCGTTGAACTCTGTCGATCGGCTGGTCATCTGGTTACCATAAACCTGCACTCCATGATTGCGACGTCGTTCTTCCCGAGTCTAAAAGACATGAAAGCGAAAATCAACGACATTATCTCGCACGAGGCTCGAAGGTTCGTGGCTATAAGTTGATCCCGACTTAGTCATAGGTTGATGGGCTATCTATCTCACAGGTCGCCAGGAGAAGGAGTAATCCATCAAGCCTTCCGCAGTTTTCTCTCGCTAGCTGAACAAGCTCACGAGAGCCGAGAGAGATCGTTTATGGAGTCGGTGATGAATCGCAAAGCCGTCATCACGGAAAAACGCCTCACTGCAGTCTTTCAGCGAATTGGGTTTCACTTCTCGCACTCTGAACTTCAAGATTTGATTCGACTGTTCAAGACAATGCAGGTATCTCTATATCCCATTGTGCTGTGAAGATATCGGTTGAGACAGTGATATATTGGCTAGGATGACTACAATCGACACCAGCACCGCATCGATGACATCCCGACCATGTCGTTGCTCTCTCCAAGTCCGACCGGCCTGTACCGCCTCCCGCTGATTCACCACATTTCGCTGAATGCCATCACTTCGTCGGAGCCATCAGCCACAAAATCGAAGTGGCAATTTAACGCAATTGTGCTGAATCACGATCTCCAGCTGCTTGACTTTGTGCAAAGCGGCTGCCCAGAATCAACGTGTGTAGACGCGAGCTATACTCAGACACGATATCTTCACGGTGGATTCGTGGATCGATTCAATATCCAATTGTCGAATGTTCCAAGTCACGTGCACAGTATCCTCTTCAGTGTACGAAAAAGGTGCTCCGACCACCAGCCCACGTCGACACCGAGCTCAAGCCAACTACAACAGCCCAACGAAGGCCACGACGCAGCATATCAAGGCGCAGAAACGAAGCATATACTCATCCAGCTCGAGAACGGTGAAACCCTCCAGCAATTGGCACAGTTTGAAGTGGAACCGACTGGTGACTGCAAGTGGCTTTCACTTGCGGCGCTGTATCGAAGCCGAAAGTCAAAATTGTGGCGATTTCAAGCGCTTGGTGGGAGCACTCAAGCTGGAACCATCCTTACCGGTCTCGAACAAATGAACTCCATCCTTGTGGATCGTAATATTGTGCAAGTCTACGAAATCGTGCTCAGTTATGAGACCATTGTCGACTCCTCCGAGCTTGCAGGCTTTGTCACCCGCTTCTCCAAGAACATTCGCTTTGGCAGAAACGGAAAGATTCAAATCATTGCTCGTAGTCGGTCGGATCATGCACGAAAGAACGCCGACGCGAGTGTTTCAGACCCAGCAAGCACTCGGCATCAAAAACTCACAGTTGCCTTGCGCATCCAGGGCGTCAGCGAAGAGATAATTGTGTATCGCCATGATGAGAACTCGAGATCATTACCAACTGTTCCAAGTGTGTGCCGAAGCATTCTTCGCACACTCGCAGACCACGGCATTAAAGAGAGCTTGCAACAGAATCCGTTTGTGGCGGGCGCCAAGAAGCTCAAGCGTTCCGTGACGATACGTGTGACCACCGACGACACCAACACCCCCATTTCCAACGCAGTCATCTTTGTCGAGAAGAGTCTCGACAACGAGAATGCAAATTCCGCTTTGGCCAACAAGGTCGTGCCAACGCTAACCATGGGGTCACGCCTCGTCTCGATCCGAAAGCGTCTCCAGAAAAAGAAATACTCGGACGAGGTAAAAATTGCAACGCGATCCTTTGTTGAGAGTGTCATAAGCCTTGGGACAAGGTATGCCATGGTCAGTCTCCGTGACTCGAAGCTTGTTCCTGTCGTCAAGTCTCGCTCGCTGCTGCGACGTGCCATGCGACGTCGGCACAAACAGATCCGGGAAAAGATCCTAAACGCCATGAGCGAAAGCGAGCGCTCTCGGATGTACTCGAAGAACGGGCCAACCCGCCTCCAGCAACTCTTTCGGCCGTCACTGCATTTCACACCCAGCGAAAAGGAGCTAGTTGATGAGGTTGTCGAGATGGAATTAGATGCGTTCCGTCGTGAGCTTGGTCTTGTCGATGACGAGCCGAGTAAAGCCAAACCGCACGACATCGAGGCGGAGTGGCAAAATCACATCAACGAAACGCCACAAAGTGAAGACCAAGCAATTTGCCTCGAGTCGGGATCACAGGATGCTCAGGCTGGACAGAATCCTCAAACTGGACTGGATCACCCTCACGCTGAAAGCGAGTGCGGTCTCGCAGCAAAGAAGCCGACGCGTTCGTATCAGACGGATGCAGAAGGAATCACGACCTGCCAACTAGCGCCGGGTTCCTATTCACTGCATGTGTTCCACAACGACTACTTTGAGTGGACCTCGCTAGCGGTTGTGTTTCCGAGTGGGAACGCCTCGGGCATGTATGGTGGATCCGTTTCCACCTCCGCACCACAAGAACTTGTCGTCCCACTAGAAGCCTTCAAGTGGTCGTACACAATTCAGCTCGTGGACTTCTACCATCAGCACAGCCCCAAACACATTGAAAATGTTCCATTTGTGATCGTCGAGAAGGTCACACTACAAGAAACCATTCTTACGTCACGTTCGGATGGCAGCGTCGTGTGGGATGTTCGAAAAGGCATCTACACTGTGCGTGTACCTATGGAAGGCACATCAATCGTCTACTCGGGCACTAAAAGTGTCGTGGTCGACGGCGGGAGATTCCACGCGCCGCGCACAATTTTCATCCCCATCTTGCTGGGGAAAACTGCTCTTGAGCTAACAGTGGGTGACGGCCTGTGGCTCACTGAAAACAACTCTGGTGATCATACCGCGAAAATCGAAATCATTGGGGAGAATGACAATCGTTGTGCGGGTCCTTTGGTATCTGAGAAGGACTCGGCGCACTCGAATGAACTAGTCGGTAAAGTGAACGCGCACTCACTCGCTGCCAGCATGAACAGCATCCACCAGTTTCAGCTCCGCGCGGGAAAGTACACACTGACCGTCTGTGCCGATGGTTACTTCCCGTATTCGAGAATGGTGCATGCTCCGTGGAACTCGGGAGCCGCCGATGGTTGTCGAGAACTGGTAGTCTTGTGTCCCATGTTCACCGATCCAAGCACCTATCGAGCGGTCTTCTCGTGTGTGAATGATACTGGCTTGCTCGATGCAATGGTGGAAGTCGTGGAGGAAAGGGTACGTCTGCATTGCACCACGAAAGCGTCTGGTGTACACATTCGATCATTGATGGAAAATTGTTTTTGCAGGTGGCCAAGCGAACGTACTGGAAACACGGCGAATGCATCCCTTGTGAAGATGTTACCTTCCACGACACGCGGGTAATTGGATCGTGTGAGTATCAGACGTTCACGATCGCATGCCTGCCTGGTACGTCCTGAACAGATATCCACTGTTTCGTTTGTACTTACGGTATGTTATGGTTGAAATTGTTCTCAGGTCGATCGTATTATCTGCGAGTGGGGATTCGTGCTGCCGTGCGGAGTCGGCTTCGATACTTACGACCGCGCATTCAAGTCTACGATCGATCCGGCATCGTATTGGACATCGTGCTCCAGCCGAGCACAAACTGGCATGGCGAATTTTATTGGAGTCCATGCTCGTGGAACGCTCAAGGGGAAATCGTATCAGGCCGACGAACACTTTAAACAACAGTGTGAAAGGGAGTTGCTTACGAACTTACAAGCGCCTTCAAGACGTCGTCACACGCATCGACGAGATCCGATTGGTCATCAACCTGAGCGTTTTCTCTAAGCTTTTCAATTGTGGAGGTCACTGCTGGTACGTCGATCGCCGCACGCAATACTTCTTCCACAAGTAGACCGCTCAAGATGGTGAGCACCAAGACGACGGCATCCATGTCCTCCGTAAAGATCGGCCACGACGAGAGCGAGGTGTGGATGATATGGCGAATGAGTTCGTTCGACGAAGCAGCCGCGTGCGCTACGAAATGTCGGATTCGAACATCGGATCGCACCAAGTGGTCCAGGATAAGCATACTCTGGACGCTGTGGGCGGCGCACGCTTCCAGAAGAACGTCAACGAATTGCTGGACCCACTCATGGTCGTTGAGCTGCGATACAAAACCTAAGGTGAGTCCGCCGAGTCAATCAGTTGAAAAGTAACCAACATACCGAAAAGCCAGCGTCCGGCGTGCAAGAAATAAGTAGGCAGGCGGCAGCTTTCAGACGAGCTGTTTTGCCCTTGCGAGAGCCGTCGAGAACTTGCGCGAGTAGCGGAACCGCGAGGGCGTCCACAAAGCGACTGAACGCTGGTCCAGCTCCAACGGCGACGCGAGCAACGCCGGCGATGACGCGACTAGCAGCGACCTAGCGCAGCCACATTGTGAGACGAATTCATTGGGCACACAAACAAGAGAGCGCCGTACCTTGGAGTAGCGATTCAGCTGCTTGACGGCGCGAATTAACGGTGCGACAGCACCTTCCACAGCCGCGTCGAATGAGGATTCATCAAGAAATCGGCGCGATGCATAGAGCACGTCACCATGGATGCGAGGGTCTGCAAGCTTGTCAACGACGGAACCAACAAACTCGTCAAGTAGCTGAGCGAGTTCGTCTGTACGCGCAGCGTAGTGGATCCACCAGGTAAAGGCCTCGACCAGGACGTCTCGCGTCTTGGAGCAAGTTGCTTTGATACCTCGGAGCTCGGTCGCATCAACATCAAGAGACTTGAGGGCCGCCTAACAAAGACAGAAGTGTATCATGCCTCCACTGGTGAATAGGGGACAACGATCTAGAATCTGATACCTGAAGGCGCGGCATGACACTCTTGAGCACGCTGTACAGTTCACGCTCCACCCCAGAAGGAAAGGAGTCGCGAAGGCCAAGGTCGCGCACACATTCGATCGACGACTGGAAAAAATCAAAGTCACTTGCTTTCTGGAGTACAAGACACTTCAAGCTACACATACAACCCACATCACTGTCAGAGGAAGCCGGACCGAATATCAGCAGAGTCCGTACTTCGAGAGAAGCGCCTGGCAGAGAAGACGGAGCGGCGCATCCATTTTCGTCGGAACCATCGCTCCACCGACATGCGGCAAATTCGCAATCACACTTTGGCGACGGCCGTCCACTGACATCCACGCTGCGACTGTCTCCGCGAACGAAGCGACAACATCATCAGCCGGTAAGACGAGAGTGGTGGATTTCGCGCCGCCCGCCACGTCTTCTAGCTGCAGAATATGGATATTTTCTTCCTCATCGTCCGCTGTCGCGGATTCCTCTTGTGCGAAACGCGGCATTGGCAGCAGTGCGAACGCCGATTTTGTAGGCGATGGAAGCCGCAGATCAAAGATCACAGCGATTGTGGCCAGCAATTCCCCCGCAACAGCGTCTGATACATTCGAGTCAAAGGTCGGCACCAGCTGCAACAGAATCGGGACGAGTTCGTCGTGGACTGCTTGGTGGATAGCGGGATGTGATTGAATGGCGACCGTGAGTTGTTCGCACGCCGGACGGACCAAATAGTTGACGCGCTGGGCGAACGCATTGGCGCCCTCGCTGTCTTCATGCTTGATGAATTGCGTGAAGAGCCACTGCAGATCACGTGCGACGTCATTTGCATCGACATGATCCCCGAACGACTCGAGCACACGCGTGACGCCCATGAGCGCGACCATCTACACACAACAGATGTGAGCTCCAGGAGACAGCGCGTCGGGTCATCGCGATGTATCCAACCTTGAGGCCAAGCAGTGCCTTGGTCCAGAGCGGGAAACGAAGCACAGTTTGGAACGCAGTACAAAATCGATGCAGCGCTGGCGTCATGGCGTCTCGCTCGGTCGCATATCGAATCGTCTGTGACCACAAACACACAAAACGAAAATGAGCAGCTACCCTACTACCCGTAAGCAACAGAAGCCGCACCAATGACGACGCCGAGATGAGCGTGCCGAGCTCAATTTCGTCTTCATCACTGAGCTGAAGGGCTGCCGCTGCGTCTGCATTCAGAATGGCTATGGAAGCCTCGAGCTCTGTGAGCAATTGTTGTACGAACGCTGCGGTGGCCTCGACGCCGATTGTCGTTGAGTGGACGCGCTGCTGCACAAACACTAGACCACCCTCGTGAGCACCATGCACCAAGTCACAGACATATAGACAACTGGAAAGCAACAGTACCTGCGATGCCCTGACCGCGCGTGCGCAGAAGCTGCTGCGCCAGCGGACGCGTTGCCGTCGACGTCGCCATTGCCATTGCTTTTCTTGGTGGCGAGTGTGTCCATGTTGCAGCTCAACCTGTGTTATACCATACCTGTAATAATGGGTAGTGGATCATTCAAGTGGGGCAGTACCCTTACCCTCAATCTTCATGCAACTCCTTTTTTACCCAATCAAAAGGTTGTTTGGCAATGGCTTGACATGAAATCGAAGGTTCCATGGAACAAGAAAAAGAACAACAACGAAAACTGCTGTGGCTCAACTGCGCGAGTCCACACAAAAAACGCCACCGAGTCGAGGTGTTCTCGTCTTTATCCTGTCCCGTCTCCACACACTCTATTGTTTAGTGATGCGGCTGCCGTGACGGGAATTCCTGCTCCAACGAGAGCGAGGTGGGTCCGCTTTCGTTTTCCTTCTGGACGGAAGGAGGCCACAAGCCGTGCCACGCGTGACCCCAGAGACCAAGCGTCTAAATCAACTCAAAAGAATCAAGCACGCCATGGCGGGCCGTTCCACGGCGAAGAAGAAACCGACGCGTGGGCGGGCAGCAGCTGCGGCAGCGGAGAAGGCGCGCGAGCGACAGAGCGACACGCCCACGTCGTTGTCGCCGACGGCCGAAGCGCTCAAGGCACTCAAGAATCTCTCGTCGCCCGCCGGGACGAATAAGGCCACGCACGCGACTAACCAAGTCGCGTCTAACCACCTATCTTTGGATCCGGCAATGCATGGGGTGACGAATCTCCGGATTCAGGCACCGGTTATCCGGAGTTCAAGTACCGGGTCCGGAAACGCCGGTATGTCTGGATTGGCGTCTGAGTCACCAGGGGATTCTGGCTTGTCAGCACCTACCTCGCCCGCCGACGACGGCCTGGACACGCCAGATACCCGCGATTCTGGACTATACAAGCGTCCTCGGCACCTGGATCCACTCCCCGCATTCAGCGCGCCACGCACACCCACCGCTGGTCCTCCCACGCCGACGTCCAGTACGTCCAGTACGTCCAGTACGTCGCCGCTGTTTCTCGAGAAGACCTACGAAATGCTGGACAAGTGCTCGCCCCAAATCGCCTGCTGGTCGCACGCCGGCGACAGCTTTATTGTGAAAAACCCCGTGGCGTTTGCCGAGCACGTGATTCCGATTTACTTCAAGCACAAGAACTTTAGTTCGTTTGTGCGGCAGCTCAATTTCTATGGCTTTCGCAAAGTGCGCGTCGTGGATCCTGACGTCACTGGCGCGATCGACCCGAAAGACTGGTGGGAGTTTCGCCACGACAAGTTTCTGCGCGGGCACAAGACCCTCCTGAAGGAAATTAAGCGGCGGTCGCTGCCCAGCAATAGCAGTAGCACAAGTGCGAGTGGGAATAGTGGGAGCACCGCGACGGACGCGGTCGAGATTGATGAGCTGCGGACAGAGGTCGCGACCCTGCGCGAGCAGATCCAGACGCTCAACAAGCACATGTTTAGCGTCATGCAGATCATGATGACGCGCAACAGCGCGACGCCACCAACACCAACAGGACCAACGGGACCACCGTCGAGTCTCCCGTTCCCACCGCCGCATCTCCACCACGCGCAGGCGTTCCAGCCCCATGCGCAGGCGCCGCATGGACTGCCAATGTATGCCTATGGGAGTGGCGGAGGGCTCCCGCCGGCCCATCCAGCCGCGGCGATGGCGAGTGCGGCGGCAGCGGCAGAAGGGAGAGCCCGCGGAGCAGCGGCGGCGGCGTCTACGGTTGCGTCTCCTGGTAGTATGTACGCGCTCCGTCCGATCCAGTCGTACGCCGGCGTACCCCCTGGATACCCGTATCCAGTGACGCCGTCCGGAGATCCGAGTGTAGACTGGGACCTGTACTCGCGCCATGCGTTCCAAGCCGCGCATGCCGCCCATGTAGCCCAAGCGGCTCAAGCCCACGCGGCAGCTGTTGCTGCCATGGCGCAGCCCTCGACCCCGTCCAGATCCGGATCCACTCCCGGATCCAATTCCGGAGCCGGACCAACATCCACCGCAGACTCCACGGCGACCTCACCGGCGGTATCGTCCTCGGTCCACGCAGCCACCGGCCTCAAGCGAACCCGGTCGCAACAACAGAAGCGATCGCCGTCAGCGGGATCGTCGTCCACACCTTCACCGGCCAGAGCCACGTCCACAGGCACGTCCACATCGTCATCGGCCGCTACCCTTCAACCCGTCGGAAATCCAGAAGCTGCGGTCCGGCAACTCAGTATCCAGGTCACGCAAATCCGGTCGGATTTACTGCAGAGCATTCTCGTCCGCACACTCGCATTCATCCGGACGCAGCCATCGTCCACGTCCACACCTAGTGGATCGTCCAGCAACACGACGCTTGCGAATCCAGAGATTGATGCAATCGCGAAATCGATCGCCGACGATATCCAGCATCGCATGGGCCAGATCGACGACGCCGAAGCTGCGACCCACGGTCGGCCGCGCGGCAGTGGCAGTAACAGTGGCAGTGGCACAGCGTCGTCCGAGACGTCACACATGTACCGCGTCGAAATGCTCAAGTTTGTCTCGAAAGAACTGCCGCGCGCCATGTCCGAGGCCGTCGAGAAGCGGCTTCCGGCGCCTACAAAAAAGACGCTCAATCGCTCGCTCTTGGCGCTCATGGTGCAAAAGGCCCAAGGCGCGTTGGAGGCGCAAATGCGGACCGAGACCGCCGCGGCCAGTAGTGCGTCAACCAGTACAAAGTAGGATTAGTAGTATGGAAATCTATGGTGTCAATCATTGAATGGGTAGTTGGTGGAGCAGGGGGTCATCCTGAAAGGCTTTGGTGAGGACGTCCATCGTGACGGTCGATGTACACTTTGCCAGCCACGCGCTCGTGGTCTTGGTCTTGACCGTCTGTTTGATGAGGGCGTAGCACTCGAGGGCCCCCATGTGCTGCTGCACGTCTTCTAACCGGAACCGTGGGATCCACGCCAGCGACGCTGTGGTCGCCTGGAGCATCTCCAGCTCGTCGCAGGCATGACGCGGCGTCACTGTTGCATTGTCACAGAACGTGAGCCGTGTGATGGCGTAGAGCAAGAGCTTGGGGGCCCGTGGCAATTGCTCGATCTGCTTGACGACCGAGAGCTGCGACGCAATCGCGGCGGTCGTGCACTTGAGGACGTCACGGACTGTGAGTCGCACAACTGTTAATGCTTCGCCTCTAGTGATCGTCTCGATCTGCGAGAGGCTCGCGCGGGCACACTGCCGCAGCAGGCCAATGGCACGCCGTGCGTCGCCATCGCGGGCCGCAACCTTGCGAGCAATCAGCTCGACGGCCCGCGGCTCGACCACGTCGCCTAGTGGAATACGACCATCGGTCGCGGTCTGGACGTAGGCGGTGAGGATAGCCACGAGTTCGCTTAGGGAATAGGACGGAAACAGCACGACGCTCGTGGGGTGGGGGTTCTGCGCCAGCACACTAGCGATCTGCGTGTGCATGTCGACGCCGTTGAGGATGCCGACAAAGCGCACGGTCGCATTCGGCAAGTTGGCCCACCGCACAAAGAACCGAAGCAAGTGCTGGGCCTGGCGTTTGAGGATGGTGGTGGGAAGGCGCACGAGACAGTCGACTTCGTCTAAGACTACGACCCCGTCACAGCTGGAGATGGGTACAGCACGATGGATGGCAGTCGTGAGGAAGGTGTCAAGCGCCTGCGTGTGGTCGAGCGACGGCAGCGGCGCTGCCATATTGTGGGCGACAAGCTGTTCGCTGATGGCCTCGAGCAGTGCCGAGGGGGAGGCGAACGTACTGCAGTTGATCCGCACGACCTTGGTAGTGGTACTGTGCTGGGCGGCGACGTACGCGACGCACGACGACTTGCCGGTGCCTGGCGGACCAAGCACAAACAACGCGCGCGTCGCTGTGGGCGACAAGGGCGAGTGGGGAGTCAGTGGGGCAAACACGCGCTCGATCTGAAGTCGCTCTTCGGCGCGGCCGACAAAGAGCGATGAACTGGCGATTGCCGCGTCGCTGCCGCAGACGATGCGCTGAAGCACTGCACGTGGCGATGTTAGCGTTGGCGTTGGCGCTGGTGCCGAATATACCGGCACGGCTTTGCAGTTGATATCGTTGGTATCGTTTGTGCTTTCGTACGCAAGTGTGCGGCGGATGGTGGAGGCCTTGGTGGCGGTGGTGGGTGTTGGACTTGATGCCGGACGCTTGGCACTTCGCTCGGCGGGGAGATGTCGGTGAGGTCCACAGCGGGCGGCAGGGGAGATGTCGGTCGATTCCGCAGTGGGCGGCAGAGAAGGTGGGCTGGACACCGCTGGCGGTGGCGGACTGGTGCACGAGGGAGAACAAGAGCGGAGCTTGCGTTTGCGGGTTGTTTTCTCGGGTGTGATAGGTGTGATAGGTGTGATAGGTGTGGTTTGTGTGGCTTCTAGAGGGCTGTGGGGTGCCGCCGATGGCGCGTTGGATGGGTCGGCGTCCGGCGCATGCTGTGGCGTTGCGTGGAGGCGGCGCGAGGTGGCAATGGCCGCAGCAAACACTGCCGTATCGCGGCGGTGCTGTGCTGTCACTTCCTTCCATGCGTTCACTTGAGCTCGCGTGCGCATTGTTGTTGGTTGAGTGAGAAAAGTTGGCGTTGGTGAAGTTGGTGTTGGTGTTGGTGTTGGCGCAGGCGGATGCGGGAGTGACGTTTCCAACAAACGTCAAGTGTTGGCGGATCGCCAACTCAACCGAAAAAAGCGCGGGGAGAGATGACGCCAATTTTGACCAATGAAATGCATCGGAAAATATTACCGTTCCCGCGCTCCATGACTTCCCCTAGAACCGATTTTTGTGGCCCACAATTTATGATACGCAGTTTGTGTGAGAAGAATGTGTGAGACAATCTGTGACGTGTGAGCGTCTCAATCGGACCTCTTGGCATCGCTGACAATGGTCGCCTTCAACGGGTGTTCAGCATTAATATTGTACCTTAAGAGTTCTAAAATGCAGGTGTCTATCCTCTATCGTTTCTAGTTGATACTGGTACTTTACATCTTCATACAGTAGAGGCAGCTCGAGTGATTGTCGTCGAGGTCCCCTCCTAGCGGCGGGTGGCCGTGGCCCGCTGCCGTGTCTTGCGCAATGCGCTTGAGGTGGTGGATGCGCGTGGTCAGAAACGGATGCGCGGTGTCACCCAGGTAGTTCCCTTCTTTCGTGATCATGCGCGTGCCCATGAGCGACCGCAGCTCGCAGTTGTGCGAGAGCTTGCGCTGGAAGCAGTGGATGCCGCCGTGCACAAACCCACTCGCGGCCGCAATGTGATCGGCTTCGTGCTCGAGCCGCCACGACAGCAGCATGTTGCTACTGACCAAGCCGAGACACCCGACGACCGAGGCGACCACTTTATGGGGGATCCGCCTGATCGCGAAACAGCTGGTCAGGACCGATAGCTGCAGAAACGTGCCCGAGATTATCGAGTGGTTACGCGCAATGTGCGCGCTTTCGTGGGCCAAGACGAAGTCGATTTCCTCTTTGCTCGGGATCTCCCCAGCGAATTTGCGGCGCAGCTCGGCGGTCGCGTAAAACGCGTCGTAGAGATCGACGGGGAGAACGATGCAGGCACCGCGGAATCGGATCGTTGCGTTCGATCCGAGCGACGCGCCGGAAGTCTCTTCGCCAATTCGGATCGACAAATTTTCTGGATTCTTGACACCAATACGGGCCGCAACGTTGCGCACATTGATGGCAAACGGATCACTGCGCTCGAGCGCGACCGAGTCAGAGCCCTGCGCGAGGCTCAGCGACAAGTCGCTAGTCGGCGCGGCCAGCGGGATGCTTGAGAACGCGTACATAGCAAGCGCCGAGGTTCCGACAAATCGGCGCGTAAAGGCAGCTGTCGACATGATGGCGAGAATGCGCTTTTTAGCAAGTGCCCACGCACTCGCAGGCCCCGCCACCGCCGCCGAAGTCGGTGCCGCACACATGTGGTCGTCGTCCAGCAGTCACTCCTATCGGAGGCGTAAATGGCGCGCGTCTATGCCGATAGAGATTGCTTGTCTCTGTCGTCCACTACCGGCGATAGTCGTCCACTATACTATCCCACTGCGTGATGGTGGAGGTGGCTGACTTCAACGGGGTACTTAACGTGTCTCTTGAAGCGGTGCTGGAGACACGGACCGCCGGTGGTGGAATGGCTTCGCTCGGTGATTCGACCGTGGTTGCGTTGCTATGGGACCAAGCTCGACAGAACCCAATATACCGGAAACACGAGCCAGACAGCACAGCGGAGGCCTCGTTAAGAGAGCTCGACGATTGGGTTGTGAGGTTAACCGGCGGAAGCCAAATGGCGATGACGTAGATAAAGTCGGCACGGATCACCCACGTCGCAGGGCCACAAGGAGGGGGCGCCAACGACCATGGGGTGGTGGCGTGGCCGAATCAACTGACGTAGGACCTTCACTCCTGCACTGGGATTGCTCGACGTGACGCCATCCTCCAGCCAATCAGATCGAAAGGAGCCAGAGAATCCGGACCAAGAACTCAAAAATAGCATGAGACAGTCAGGAGAAGTAACGCGAGTTATTTTGGGTCATGAAGGCACCACAAATTTGGGTTGACAAGCAAAGATGAAGGAGATTGGGTGGGATGCTACCTCTTCTCACAGCGCCGACGCGGCCACTACGGGATTCACGAGCTTGCCAATGCGCTCGATGGAAATCTCCATGACATCGCCCGGTGCCAAGTACACGGGCGGACTGCGCGTGAAGCCCACGCCCTAATCACATTCACGAGCGTCGTTAACTAACCAAAAATAGTAACCTTCGCATCGTCCAGTACAGGGGTCTTCTTACCTCGGGTGTGCCGGTGATAATGAGCGTGCCGCGCGGCAGCGTCATGTCCTGCGAGAGCTGACTGATAAGCTCCGCGACAGGAAAGATCATGTCGCCAGTCGACGACTTCTGCATGCACTTGCCGTTCAAGTACGTCGAGATCTCGAGCGCTTGGGGGTCCGGAATGATCTCGGGAGTGACAAGTACAGGTCCAATGGGACAAAACGTGTCAAATCCCTTGGCGCGGCACCACTGGCCACCGCCGCGCTTGCCTTGCCAGCGACGCGCCGAGATATCGTTCGCACAGGTGTACCCACCCACATACTTGAGTGCGTCCTCGGCGGATACATTCTTGCATGTCTCCTTGAGCACAACTGCAAGCTCACACTCGTAATCAAGCTCTGGTGGGTCCGACGCGGTGCGTGGGATCACGACCGGGTCGTGCGGGTGCTGAAGCGTATTAAGGCCTTTGGTGAACAGCACGGGCGTCTGCGGCTCGGGCATGTTGGTCTCTTTGGCGTGCTTGCGGTAGTTGAGACCGATGCAGAGAATTTGAGACGGTACGACAGGTGCGAGCAATTTCCTGATGGTCGCTTGCTCGCCCGTGAATAGAAGGCTGCCCAATGGGTCATTGTTTTCCACCAGGCGGACGGTATCGCTGCCTTCGGCTATGCGCTGCCCGCACCGCGTGGCGCCGGTGGGATCCACAAAACGCACAAGATGCGTTGCGCGGGTGCTGCTGGTTGTACTGAAGTCCATGGCGAAACTGTGAGGCGATCGATTTGTCCGGACGCGCGACGAGAGAGATAGACGGCTGCTGATCCGCATGAACAGATCTTTCTCACACTCAAACTGCGCAATGTTCGCGCAAAATGACAATTTCTAGTGTGGACCACGTAACACACGGACAGACATATACTTAATGTGGACTACATCAACTACGCAAACTCAGCCATATCATATTCGACAGGATCGTCGACTCAGACCTGCGGGTACGACATGTCGGTGAGCACGCCGCACGTGCCGGGCGCTGCGACGCCGCGCTTAAGGCGGACGTAGCCTTTCTCGCCCCATCGCGTGCCCCACGAGTTCTTGATCTTGATGCTGTCGGTGTCGTAGCCGATCGCAATGACCGCATGGTCGACGCGCGAGGTCGGACAGGACGCGACAATGCCGCTCTTGTACTGCTTCCAGACTGAGTTGCCGGCATGCACGGCCAGCACGACGGGTTGCTTGTTGAGGGCAGTGACGAGGCCGGCCTCACCGGTCACGCGTGTGATGCCCTTCATGGGCACTGGTGTCTTCTGGCACGTGGCGCTGCACGCCGGTGCGCGGCCGGCACTAGACGCATATGGGTACGCCGTGCTGGTGCAGAGCCCGTTCTGCTGGATGTACCGCAGCCCAGCGCCGATGGTACCACCGCCGCACCCGCCGTTGGTGCGGTCGCAGCTGGTCATCTGCTGCTCGGACAGCTTGACGACGCTGCCGCCTTTGGCGAGGCACTGCACGGTCTCGACTACCCCGATCGTCGCGAACGCCCAGCACGCACCGCAGCTGCCCTGTTGCTGCGGCGGGGCATTGCATTTGTTGTCGGACCAGTCGTGGCTTGTTTGGAGCCGACGCGTCACTTCCGTGGACTCTTCCGTGGAATCTTCCGTGGGCGCCTCCGTGGGCTCGGCCTTGGGCTCTGTCTTGGGCTCTGTCGTTGGCGCATCCTTAGGCGCTTCCTTGGATGTCTTTTTAAAGAGTCCTCCCACCATCGATTGGAACGACGAAAACTTCTCTTTGAGCGACGTAAAGTTGAGGTTCTTCAAAAAGTTGGGAATACTAGCCGCCGTCTTATTGGTCGCGGCCCCGGTTGGAGTGACGTCGGCGTCGTTGGCGACACTTTCTTCGGCCTTCGGAACAGCGTCGGTCTCGACTTCATAACCGCGAAGCGACGAGCTACCTTTGGCGAGGTACGAATTCCGCACGTACTTCGCGAATTCGTCTTCAGTCAAGAGCGAGAACGGCGTATCGGTCGTAAACTGCGCGTCCGGCTGCTCCTTTTCGAGCTTGCCGAGAAGCTGTTTGGTCATGAAGAACCGCTGCTTGCGGTCTTCGGCCACGTCATCGGCACTGCGGGCTTCGCTCGCAGGCACCCATCCGTTCTCCAAGCCGACTTCTTCGTACTTGCTGAGCCAGTCATCGAGTTCGCTCGAGACGTTGTCTTTGACTTGCAAATACCGCTGGTAGTCAATGCCCGCGTGCATCGGTCGCGCCTGCACGGCCGCGAACGCGACGACCGAGAGGACCATGGCGATGGTCATTGTGGTGGACTTCATGGTTGGGAAGCTGAAGGGGGGACGTTGCAGGTGCTGTGCTGTAGCCTATTCAAGACAAAGCAAACCGGGAAGTGAATTCAGCCCACCTCGCTGCCGCTGTCACACCCACACGCCGAGACGCTTCGAAATCAGCGAAAGGATCAACCACACGGAACCAAGTCCTTCGGGCTGATGTACAGTACAGTATCCACTGCACTGACCTGCATCTGCCTTTGTGGTGAAAGTGCCGGTTCACAGGTATCCATTACGCGATGACGTCTATCCTCGCATCCATGTTTGTATTGGCCACAACGAGAGAGATGGCCACTTCAAGAGTTGCTGCCGCCATCTGGGGTCTCCCTTCTTACTGTCTGAATCGCTTAGCCTGCCGCTTCCATGGCGTCATGCCTTTGCACGAACTCTGTATTGTTGAGCAACACACCCGCTCAGTGTGTGGACGAGCAGTCGCCACAACTGTGAATACATAGACCCACACAAAAGCGAGGCTTTTTTTATTTGTCCAGCTGGTCTGTGTTTCCCGGTCAGCATCAGCATAATGAAGCACTGAGATCCGGAGCTTGAAGTTCTCAGTCTCAGGTGGATTTGTAGAGGCGGCTGTTGCGCCTATACTGTACTCCGAGTCGTCGGACATGGCGCCTATCATGGACGCACCAGGTGGCAATGACAATTAGAGTTCCATACGATCGGAGAGAGACCGCCGCCCATACAGTGGATTGGTGGCGAGGCAAGTTCCGCATCCACCCTCTTGACGTCAACTCAGACAAATCTCAGTCTTGCCACAGCAGTGGAGATCGAAATGGGTACATTAATTTAGTCACCGTCTGCTGGGGGCTGGACTGAACTGACGCACGCGCTGAGATGGTCTGGCGAGCGTTCACCCATGCTGTAGGCACTGGATATTGGAAATTATCCGCTGCAATTAATGGTGCGGCATGTCATGGCATCACCCGGGGAACACGACGGTCATCTGGTCGTCAACAGAATACACGTGGTTTCGGCGGTGCCAGAGCGCCCAAGACGCAGCCAACTAAAGGCGGTTTTGAGATGTCATCCGTATTGATCCAGCTTCACGGTTGAAGTGTGGTGAACTTGAAGCTAGATACAAAAGAGTCGCTTCTATAGCAGCTGAAGAGCTGAGAGGGTCCAGTCATTCGCGCTTCTTCCGCTATAGTACTGTGACGGGTGTGGTATTGGTGTTGCCCTTGAAGACTAGTCCAGTCTGCATGCTGAAGTAGATTTGTTCAGCTTAAGCGGTTCCAAGCGTGAGCTGACCAGAACCGCCCGTGGACGGTTTCTGTCGCAACCATCCACGAGTCAGCACTAAATCCCCACGTCCCACCAAAACGGAATGAACTGTGACGTGGAGACGATCGTGTGCTTACTTTGTACCTCTTTGCCGAATCTACGCTGTTGGAACCTACCTGGGACATGTGCGCAATAGAGTTTTTTTGCGCACTCAAGATGGGATACCAAGGGTTGATTGCCTTGGGGTTGCCTTGTATCACCACCAAGTTTGGTGACCGAGACAATCCGCCTTCAGTTTGTACCATTACAACAGCTGAAATCAGGTCTCTTATTCGAGTGGCTCCTGCCTTTCGCCACCTGTTTTGCTGGAAAGATCTGTTTTACACGATATTGGATCTCATCATATCCTTTAATAGAGGTAATTCATGTGCGATACACCAACTCCGTGTACATTTGTGCGGAAACGGCAACTCGACAACGTCTGAGGAACGCTCTCTTTTCGCCGCCTCGTCCATATTGGCTTCACCAAGGGAAACCAAGTGGCCTGGCGCGTCATTTAAGACGCTTCCGGGAACCTCCTTATAGTGCGGTCCAGTTCATTCGAAAGAACGCGTCGAGCGCAACACACCAGTGTGATTCTCAGTCCCATTCGACCAGTACAAGCCGAGAAAGAGAAGAAAACACAGGTCTCGGACCATGCCGCTGCTCGCCGGCTCGCGCAAGTGTACGTGTCTCGTCGATACCGAATCGGATTCTGAGGACGACAGCGTAACACTGTCAGCACCGATTATCAGCAGTGAGGCATCCGCTGGACGGAATGATTCGTTGGCAACTCAGTCGGATCCTCTCGCCGCGGCTGCTGCGGCCGCTGGCGCTGTCGATCTCCGGCGAAAGGTCTCTGGGTACCGCGACGCGATCTCAACGTCGACGGCGCTCCACAATTCCGAAGCGCTCCGTCAGGCCCACGTCCTCCAGAATGTATTTTGCGCGTGCTACGACATGGAGACCGTGATCTCCCAAGTGCAACGCCGCGAGCGCGGGTTCTCGCCAGTCCAAGTCACGCTGCTCAAGCAGGAAAGCATTGCGACCGTTTTTCGGTATGCAACGTCTGTCCCGGAGCGGCCCAGCACGATCCTTGGTGCGGCGGGGCTCAGCCCCGACCGGTATCGACGGAGTATTGTCGCGACAGAGATCATTTCCAAGTTTTACCTAAAGGCCATGGCGTGGCACGGCAACCCCAAAACGCCGATATCATCGCCACACCGCAACGGACATGCCGCTGGTAGCGGAGAGAAATCACCGGGGGCGGCGTCACCACCGCTCATGTTTTCTCCACCGTCTAGCCCCCACCAACCGCGGCGTCGCTTTAGTGTGGATGCCGCCAACGTCGTGTCGCCGTCCCATACACGCCAGATCTTGTCGTTTGGGTCGGCGTACAAGTCCAAGGCCGCTGCACACAAGCGTCAGAATCCATTTTCGCACAGTCGAAGTGCGGGTTCGTACAGCTTGCATGATGTAGCTAACGGCGTTCACGGCAACGGCATGGACGCGGTGGACTCGCCAGAAGTGCGCGGATATCTGTTGCGAATCGAGGAACTTACAGAAGTCGAGTGGAAAGCAATCTTTGGACATCTGTACAAGTTTTTGTGGGAGAAGAAGGAAGCAGTCAAGACAGGGCCGAGTATTCACAGTGGCAATTCAGGCACGATGTTAGCCATTGCAGAAAGTGGCGCGGGCGATGACGACGAGGCGGTGGACAGTGTCTTGGTTGCAAACATGTGCCGCATCACAAAGCACTTTATTGTGTTTCCGTCTGTGCACAAGCTACTCGCAAGTATCGAGTGCCCAGGGCCTCTAGTGGATGGAGTGGCATCGTCCACGACACTCTTTCCGGCGCTGGCAGCATTTGCGTATTCCGCTGACGTTGCAACGCTTCTCCATGGTGTGATGCACATTGCGCAGCGCCGCCAGTACGACCTCGACGGCATCGCCCAAAGCATCGTGCATCAGATTGTATCCGTGCTACCAACTGGCGCGGCTCGAGTGAGTGGCGCGAATGCAAGTGGTGCGCAAATATTCAGCATCAAGAAGCCGCGGCATATTCACGAAACAGTAAGTGGGTGTGCGGATATCCTGGCCAAGATTTTGACCCAGCAGTTTCCCAACACATTCCGGTACTACATCCACACCAAAGTGCAGCTCGCCTCGTTTGAGAGTGTCGAATCGTACGAGCGTGAGCTGTTTCCACCAAAGGTGCCACCGAGTGATCCGTCCTTGCACAGTGACATCAAGAACGCTGTCATGACTGCTCTCATGGACAGCACCGACACGCTCCTCAAACTGGCCGAGATTTCGCTTGCTGAGGTCCGATTTCTCGACGCCTATCACAGCTCCATCAGCGGTATTCCTTCGACCATGGTCGTCGATGTGATTCGATGCGCGATCGAGTGTTCGTTAACGCACCGGCCGCAATTGGAGCTCTTTCTCCCTTGTGTGTATCGATTGGTCGAGACGTTCTGCGCGTCAATCAACTTTCACCAACACATGACAACGATCACTGAGTTTGCATCCCGTGACTGCTTTAGTGACTCGGATTCCGACGACGGCTCCGGTGGAATGGACGGGGAAGAAGATCAATACGATAGCGACTGCGACGATGACCCGACCAATCGTGGATCTACTAGCAAGAAATCGCCAGGTGCGAAGCTCTTTTCTACTAAATATGTTCATCTCGACGAATACGATGGGGAGTCAACCAAAGATAGCATCGTGTCGACGACCTCATCGTCGTTATGCTTTTCTCCATCGTCCGCGCGCGTTGTCGTGAATCATCGGCCACTGACATCGATTTTGCTGATTTTGGGGATTGTGGAGTTTCTCGACACTGTGATCCGTATGGGCGTCGACACGATCGACAATCGTCTCGTGCGGTTGGATCTGTCGACATCTCTTCTCGATCTTTTCGACAAGTTCCCCAAAGCCAACGTTTTGCATTGTCGGCTGGTCAAGTTGTATTTGAGCTTGGTCGATCGCACAACCACGGGGCGGGTGAACAACCCATTCTTACGAAGCGTCTTCCGACCACCCAGCTCGCTCCAAGAGTTTATTATGAAGAAGCTCCATCAAAGTCCTAAATCACATCCCTACGATCCACACCTCTCCATTCTCGGGGTCAAGATTGACAAGATTTGTAGCTCGCCAACACTTCAGCAAGAACTCATCCGTCAGTACACTACAAGCACGCCTGGGTGGAGTGAATTTGCGTCATCACTCGTCGCTCGACACTATCAGCAAATGGATGCTCTCGACGCGCTGCCATTGCATGTGCGCGTACATGGAAACGGTGGTAGTGGCAACGGATCTGTGGGCCGACGGAGCGCCGACGGCATCGATGAAGTCTTCCCACTCAGTCGTGCGTCATCCTCCTCCTGTGACTTCCTCACGGATGAGCTGCAGCCTTTCCGCCGACTACCAGTGGAAAAGGAGGGGTTCGGCTCGTCCCAAAATCGGGCTATGAGAAATGACGGTGTGTTACCGACCGACATGCTCAAGAGTCGAGCCCAGAGTCAGTATCCCGAGTCCATCATCGACATTCTCCGAAACGACATGGGAACAGCGTTCGAAGCGACCGAAGACGAGCGGGTCATTGTCGGTTTCGCGTACCAGAAGCTCGCAAAGTGGGTCAAGGTTCAAATCAAGTTCGACAAGTCGACTTGCAAGCTCGTTGTCCAGGAAGCACCGAAAGCTTCAGTTGCCAATGCCTCTGCGTCGAGCTCGAATAATGGAATTGCGAACGCAGCTTCCGGGATGGCATCGCCGTCCGCTCCGACCTCACAGAAGAAACCGACCTCCAAATGGAAGCAACTGTGGATACAGCACAAACCGCAGTGGGCGACACCTCGACCGAAAAAGTTTGTGGTGTGCACGGCTCGCAAGTGGATCGCGTTTGGTCGGACCGTGAAGAACCCGAATGTTGGTGCATTCGGTTTTCAAATCGATGTGTTTGATCGGATTCGTGAAGAAGACCAGACCTTAACGTTCGTGACGCGGTCGGAGCAAACACGTACCCAGTGGTTTGAGGCGCTACAAAACGCCGTGTCGGAAGCGCGAGTGCTGCGGCACCAGAGTTTCACTGAGGTCGACGAGGAGGCAAATATCATGCTTGTCAAGTGCGTCTCAACCCAACGCGAGGGCACTCAGATGGTCTATCTTGCACTGCCGGATGTGCATGTCCTCAGCCCTGTGCTTTGCTCCAGCTTCTCGCTTAAGTCCGAGGTCCCCGAGGTTATTCCGTTCTGGGGCACGTTCCAAGGACCGCACGGCGTGAGCAAGTACTGTTCGCTATTTAAGAGCTGTCTCCATGTCGTCTCAGTGCAAGAGAAGCGAGTGTATGCGAGCGGGTACTCGGTCGTTGTCGAGTTTGACGTGACGGTCCAGGCCATTGAGTCAGCCGCGCCAGCCACACCTGTGCCTTCAAAGCCAGGGAAGAGTGGACCTGGGAGAATGCATCTCCAACTTCAACTTGCCCCACCGCCAGATCTAGAAAAGACTGTGACCTGCTCGTTCACCGATACGTATATGATCAGCGGCAATCAGATCATTTCCATGACAAGAACCATTGCCGACTCGGAGAAGCTGGTTCAGATTTTATGCGATGAACACGCGGAGTAAATCGAACCAGGCACACTTACCTAGAAGTTTCGCGTGAGCCAAGCGATGATTTCTATGCGGCTCAATTCTCCGTCGCCGCTGGTGTCCAGTTCGTCAAACACGTTGTTGATCTGCTTAGGCGACATCGGCATGCCCAGCTCTCCGCACAAGCGAGCGAACTCGTCGCGATCGATAGATCCCGTGTTGTCGCGATCAATGTCTTGAAAGAACA
This sequence comes from Pythium vanterpoolii, assembly GCA_023334535.1. NCBI lineage: Eukaryota > Oomycota > Peronosporomycetes > Pythiales > Pythiaceae > Pythium > Pythium vanterpoolii. The sequence goes on from JAADVD010000029.1 coordinate 123,554, forward strand.
GCTCGAAGCGTTGCTCGTCGGTCTTGTCCGTACCATAGCGATCTCGAAGCTCCTGATAGATGCGCGAAAGAAACACCGGCGATTCCCACGTCGACTCGCCCGTGATCCGGTTCCAGTAATACTGCGGTGGGACACGAAGCCATCAGATTTCGAAAAGCAGGGGCATACGAACGCGCGTTCGATTTCAAACGTACCGTGTTGCCTTGACCGTCGTCGAATGGTTGCCACAAGTCATGGTTGCCGTCACCAGCGTCTTGACTGCGTGGCGTTTCCGCGACGAAGGTGGGTCGCTGCCACATCGATTCGCCCGTGCGTTTGTCGACAAAGTACTCCGAGCCCGTTGCCGCGTCCACGTGCTTGTCAAATAGCGATTTAAGAGCGACGCGGAACTTGGTGCGTTCGATTCTCGCGCGGTAAATTCGCTGCAGCTTGATTGCGGCAGCAACGCGCTCTGGACCCGTGGCGTTGGACGCTGTGCGCTGCGGCGCAGCGGGCTCGTGGGATTCGTGTGGCTTGTGGCGCGCCTGCAGCGTCGTGTGCACCATGAAGAGTTCAGCTTCGGTCATGTCAGCGATCCAGCGTGTCAAGTTTGTCTCGCAGCTGCCCGTCGCAAAGCTCACGGTCGCAGCCGCGCCGCTGACGTGGGTCTGGCCGTCCGAATACAGTCGTGTGATCTGAAACCCATGGGCGTCGTGATGTGGTAGTACGCTTTCGAGTTTTGTACCGTCGAGGTAGCAATACTGAAGGCGCGGCATGTGGTACATCTTGGCCGGCACAGGACCGCGCAATCTTGGATTATTGCGCAGCTTGAGTTGCTTTAAGGATCGCAGCTTGGCGAGATCTTTGGGCAGCGTGCCGTTTAAATCGTTGGCCGAGAGATCGATCGAAACGACGTGGTTTCGATCCCACAACGCGCCATAGAGCGGGAGCTGCTTTTCGAGCGGCCCCCGCAAGACGAGCGCGTCGGCGGTTTGTTCAATGGCTGCTTTGAGGGCAGTCCATCCCGTGTCGATCTTCCATACGCCTTTAGTTCCGCCCGTCTTTTCAAAGAACCGTAGCAGTGCCTCGAGTTCGATCTGCACTTGGGAAACGTGCTTGGCTTGGGTGGGCTCGTGGGTTCCGTGCGGCATATCGGTGGCGATGATTTAGAGGTTCAAAACGAAGTCGAGTCTACAAAATGGCGAGTCACGTTGATAGCTTGTCTTAGAAGAGATGTGCTCCTCACGCTTTATGAATTCCAGGAAGAGTAGAGGAGGAAATCCATTATAAATAGGAACGTCACGGACGGACGGTCTCTCTGCCTACCCCCATCCAATGCTACGGTTTTACTACCCATGTTGACCTAGGCGACGACAAAAATCACGATGCCGACGACGACGATCCCCCAACGAAGCGACCGATGACTGATTGACATAGGGGACAACGATGCCGGGGCGGGGACTACCGACAGGGGCGGTTGGATGGACTGGCGATCCAAGCCGTCGGTATTGTTGTCACTACGAGACGAGCTATTAGACGATGCGTCCGAGCGCGACGAGTTTGCCATGTCGGGAGGCGGCGTGGTGGACACCTCCAGCGCCTGACACACCCGAAGCCGGTCGCGCAGATCGGTCGCATTTAGCTTGTCGCCATGGTCGCCCGGGTGCGACAGCACGTCGGTCACGAGCGGCAACGCTCCATCGTCCGATCGCCACACGCAGCACGGATCGCCCAACTCTTCGCCGTTGGTCTGGCCATCGCCATCGGCGTCGCCTTGGCAAAGCGCTTTGGTCCATTTGGACCCTGCGGCTGCAAACGCTTTGCCAAAGTCGTTTAGTGGCCCGTCGCCGTCCCACATAACGTGCCCCAGCGCATGGGCGGTGCCGACATTGTTGCCGTTGGGGATTTGCTCTACGTACTCGCGTCGTGCTTGGGCACCAGTAGGGAGTAAGAGGAAAACAAGTGGGAGTGTCCAGAGTATGACGGTGGCGCGGGCAATCGCCATGGTGATTCGACTGACAAGATGTAGTGCTGTGTGGTACGGCGCTGGTGACGGAGTGTCTTGGTGCAGTTGACACTGGGGATTTGATCATTCATGCGACAGTGGAGTCCGCTTCCTCGCCATGAATGAGATATTAATATTGCGACGGCAATGTTGAAGTGCGTCCCACGCTGCAGCGACGGATCAGCACGAGTTTCAGTGAGCGTTCCAGTGGGTTTCAGTGATTCAATGATCGCAGTTTTTTTCTCTTTCTGTTGCTGCCAGCTGACGCTGATGCATTGCACCGAGAATGTTCTGCGGAGAACAAATCCTAATCATGGAAAATACATCTTGGCTCAGAATGTCCCTGACGAAATGACTGAGATGCTAGGAAATGGAAATGGAAATGGAAATGGTCATAAAAATAGTAGTAGTGTAGAAAGTATATTCGACGGGCATCTCTTCCTCGCTCGCATGCTCTCTCTCTTCTCTAAGCGGGAGGGAATATGGCGAGGTAGGTAGGTAAGTAGGTAGGTAGCGTGTCCATGGGCAGCCCAACACAAAATTGCTTCTCCATTAATGGAAAGAGCTGCTGCGGTGCTGCCCTTCGTCCTTCGCCTTCCGCCATTGGACAACACGTGATCGCACGACACGCACACACAGAGGCAACAATGGCGACCGGCCGCTTACAAGGCAAGCGCCACAACACCCACAACAGCCGCAGCCACGACCTGCACGAGAGAGCTACGCGCCGACAGCGGCGACGGCATGGCTGACGAGGTCGCGTTCTTGGTCGCGTTCGTGGCCGACGACGCCGCCGAGGTTGCCGAGGGCGTCGTGGCAGCCGACGTCGTCGAACCGCTCTTGGTCTTGTTCACCTGGTCCATGGGCACCCAGTCGTACTCACCCGAGCCCGAGGCCGCCGCGGCCGGCGTCGCACCCGCCGCAGGGGCAGCACCTGGCGCCGCCGCCGGAGCGCCTGGCGCCGCCGCTGGAGCGGCCGGAGCAGCCCCTGGGGCACCAGGCGTAAGCGCAGGCGTCGCGTTGGTCGCGCCTTCGGCAGGCTTCACCGTGCCAGCGCCGCCAGCAGCTGGGGCCGCACCACAGAGCGCGCGGCTCGCCGTGAGCGCGGCGTCGTCAAGCTTGGACGTGGCGCTACCAGGGTCCTTGGCACCCGTGGCAACGGCCGGCGCACCACCACCGGATTTCCAGGCGCAGCATGGATCGCCCAACTCTTCGCCGTTGGTCTGTCCATCGCCGTCCGAGTCGGCCTTGCAGAGCGCTTCAGTCCAGGCGTTGTCAGCGGCCGCAAACGCCTTACCGAACGCGTTCGTGGCACCGCCGGATTCCGGGTCCGTGTGGCCGACCGCGTTGACGCCCGTGACGCCGTTGCCGTTAGGAATGAGCTTGGCGTACTTGGGGACGGCGTGGACCGACGGAAGGGCCGTGAGCGCGACCGCGAGACTGCACACCGACAGAACTGTGAACGTGTGCATGTTGATGATAGAGAGGAAGATCGAGGAGTGAGCGGTGGCGCGAATATCCGGAAATGACTTGCTGGATCGGACCACCGTGATGCGAATGTTGGGAGAGCCGGACCACGGTCGCTGTCCACTGTCCACTGTCCACCGTCCCGAGTCCAGGGTCCAGAGTCTAAATGACAGTCCTCACTGACAGTAGAATCGACGGTACTATTGATATGGATGACAGGAGAACAATCGGCAAGCTGGGCTGGGCTGGGATTGCGGCGGTAGAGGAGTTTGCAACTCGCTGGATTTTATCCAGAAAACCAGCTGGAGCGAGATTGCAATGCACGATGGCCCTTCCTCTCGTCCGCCTGGACTTGACGATCGTTCGATTGTAGAGTGACCATTTCGTGAACAACAGCTGAAAGTATTTTTGTTCTAAAATAAGGTATAAAGTCGAAAATGCACTCGTCGCCATGTAAGAAACATAGCCTTGTTTTGGAAGTACTATTACATGATTTTGCTGGTCAACAAGACTGGTTTTGACGTGGTGAGTGTAGCCAGCAGATGCTCATTGCTTGATTGTGTCCCACAATCGACCCGGACGCATCATTTGTGTGCCAGTGAGTTCCCCACAAAATGAGAACCAACAAAAACGAAACTGCAAGATTTGTATGCTTGTTCACCAAACCGCCAACGACGATGATTGTTGATGTTACCGAAAGAAAACGCCAACATTGGTTTGTTGGTTTGTTGGTTTTGGTGGTACACAATGAAGTTATAGTAGCTTCTGGATGGTGAGGTTGCTCAGGACGCTGTGGTCCAGATGGCTTCAGCGACTTGAAGTGCCTTCTCGAGTTAGAATCGGGTCAGGCGTCAGGGTCGTCAGCCAGCGAACAATTCACCCTAAGCTCGAGATTTGCAGAGCGATACTGGCCGCTTGAATCGTACTTTGCTTGAAGCTGCTGGTATCAGCAAGGATCACCAGTAGTTGTCTCGAGAAATTCAGGCGCTGTAATAGTGGACCTCTGATCTCGACCGAATGACAATCATCCGGTCGTTTGGGGGTGGAGTACTGTATTGACGGACGGCCGGCCGTCTTCAACCTCAACTCACCTGCGACGATGGCAGGGACGGGGCGGCGTCGAGCTCCCGTGCGAGCTTTGCTTGAAGCCGCTGCTGGCGGCGCTGAAAGGCACGTTCCGTTATACGATCTTTTGTTGCTGGATCTTCCACTTGGACCGCCAGATTCCGGAGGTAACTGAATCTTTCCGCTTGCAAGTGCCGGTTGATCGTCGCTGATCCAGCATGCGGCGAATCCAGAAGTTGCGTTTGGACACTGGGTTTGGATCCGATGGCGTGCGCAATGCGATCCTCGCGGTTGGCGGATAGGACAACAATCGGGTGGGCTTCTCCATACGCACCCATGGCCACCACGTGGGCTGTTGCGCTCCACGCGATCTCCATGAGCGGGAACCCGTGGAAGAAGCGGTGGCCCCACAGACCACTAGACGAGCCATTAAGGCGGACACCCTCCACGGCTGCGAAGAGGTGTGGCACGCCGTCTTCGGATCCACTCACAACGTACTGGCCGTCTGGAGAGAACGATGCCTTGGCCAAGAGCTGGTCGCATTCGATGCCTGCATAATTTTTGTGGAGAAGCAGAAAGCTCCGTGTCTCGTACTGAAACAGTGCATGCGGATGCGTGAGCACGATTAAGTGCTGCTTGCGTGGGTGCAACGCCAGACTCGCAATGCTACGCTGGCCCGTTCGCACTGTTTTGCTCAACTCATAGCTGAATTTTCTAGTGGCAAACGTCGCGGGCGTCCACACTGTGATCGTTCCGCTCGAGTCGCCGCAAAAAAGGCGTCCCGGTTGTTTAGTCTCCATGCGAATACTGTGGATAGCCACGGAGTGGCCGTGACCACCGACCTTCCACTCGTGCGCTGGCGTGGATACATACGCCCGACGAGTAGCAGAAGTTGAAGAAGCTTCGTTTAATGATGGATGAGTATCCCACAACCTAACGGTGCCGTCCGAGGATCCTGTCACAATCAGATGCGGTTGAGCCGTGTGAAATATGGCGCAGTAGACGAAGACTGGGGCCGGTACGTGCTGAAAGACTCGACTGGGTAACACTATAACTGGCGCGCGGCTTCGATCAAGTGCATGGGATGCGTCGCGCAGTTCCCACCGGATGGCGGTTCCGTCGGACGATGCAGAGACCAACGCCTTTGTGCTTTTATCCACGAGAATTTCTTGAAGGCGGGCCCATTCAACCGCGTACACCATACTCTGGTGACCACGACAACTCTGCCACAGTACACCCGAGTTGGTCTCGTACACTTGGATGAGCCATTCGTCAGCTGTGGAGGTCGCGTGGTGGACGGCCGCAGCGAGGAAGAGTCCATCGGGACTGAATGCCAGACTCGAGCAGCCGTGGCGGCCTGTCGGGATTCGATGCAACACGCGTCGCGGAATCACGCACGGCTCACCTATACGACGATTGCAATGCAGTAACAGGTCTGGAATGGAATTGCTGATCGCCACCTGCTCTGCGGTCGGCTGAGAATCGGTTGCGTTGATGGTCGCGACCTGGTTGCTTTCGGTTGCAACATTATCCTCCTTTGTCGGTGTCTTCGATACACTTTCCAGAACACCGTCCAGTCGTGTCGGGCATTTTACTAGCGCAGCCACAGGCCGAATCTCCACGTGGATCGTACACGGCAGGCGGCGTCTAGTTCTTCGTTGATACTGTAAAAACACCGTCGGCACGCCATCGCCGGAATCTGGATTCCAGTGGAATTGAGATCGGGCTTGTTGAGCGGCCAGCCAGCTCAGCGGTGACCACGTGTAGAGCTGCAGTCGCAAAATTCCGTCGTGCGCAGTCGCATCATCAGGCATCGAAAGCAACGGAAGTCGAATGGATCCATGGTCGCTGATCGGTCTGAAGAAAGCCCAGGCAATGCGTCGAAAGAAGACCTCGCTTCTCATGTCGTAGTCAGGGTCCTTGGAGTTGGCAGCGGGATTCCTCGTGCGTTTCATTTCTTGGCGCGTTGGTGGCTGCATTGATAATCGTCTGTGCATTCTTCTCTTTCTTGGCTCCACGATCTCTATCAGCACGACGACTTGCGGCGAAAGGAAGTCGGTCAGCGTAAGGTTCTGCCAAACGTGAGAGGAATTCCACTCGAAGGAGTTCAGCATGTTCGCACTGAACGTCGCCGGTCTTGTGTGTTGCTGTGCCGCGAGCGGAAATCCCGTGCAGGCGTCGACAACGTGAATGACCACGATCGGATGCCCGTAGCTGGTGAGGCTACTGCTTGAGAACGGCATGTTGTCGGTATGCCGCACGTACACTTCCACGTGGCTTTTTCTTGTAGTCTTATCCAAAGCCATCAATTTGATTTGTGCTTCAGGTGAAAACGGTAAAAGTCCGGTGGTACTCACGGGCGACCGCAGTGATGCTCTGAAGCAAATGCAGCGGCTCAGCAAGCTCCACATTGAGCAAGTTGTCGAAGGCTGTCGCGCCGCCTTCACTTGATCTTGATTGTTCACAGGAAGATGGTTCTCGTTGTCCGAAGAACCTTTTTGCCGACTGGAGCGATTCGTTAACGGATTGTTGGAGTCGCGGTTCTTGTCAAAATCTGACGCTTTTCGAGGTTTCTTGTGCTTCTTCCGCTTTAGCTTCTCTCCATTCGTGTTCGGTTCATCCACCTTGTCTAGCGGACGGACGAGAAATGGGGAAGACAAGAGTGTGGCATCTTCAGCATTTGCTACTCCGTCACTCGGTGTCTGTTTCTGTGAGCTCAACAGCGCTTCGGCCTCTGGTAGAGCAGTCGCATCATTGTCTTCCCGCGTGAATCTTTCTTTGACTTCTTTAGAGCTGATTGTCATCATCTGCAGCAAAAGTAAGGATCAACTGCCAACTGGTACCACCAAGAGTCGTGACCTTCCTCAAAGCCACCCGGAGTAGCTCGATGTGCATATATATTCTAGTTTCATGCGCAGCCGTTACTGTTATCGATGCAGTTATCCCTCAATGTAAGCGCGCGGAACACAGAGATGACTTTGGACGATCTGGTGACAGCAGCACAAAGTCCACCTACGCCGACAACAGCAATTTGACCGTAAGATACGAGCATGAGACTTCATCCTCAGATAATATCTTGCACACGTACGATTTCGTGGACAAACGGATTACTCTTGAGCGTAACCTCAATGTCAGCAAGATATCGTTTCGCCTCGAAAGCTCGCACAAAGACCGAGTCGTGGTGCGGGAGACTACTCCAACAGCCAACAAAACGTGAGGTAAGTACCAGTTAATTACATCGACGACTAGCACAATCAGACGTACTCGAGCGCCGGTGCGAAACCTGTCTTGGGGCACACAGCCGCAATGTTCGTCAGCGATGACCCAAAGAGATACCGCACGACGCGTAGCATAAGTTTAATTTGATGACGCGAGATCTTGGCTCGCCTTAAGCCGATCAGATTAAGGCCGAGCAGCTTGGCACGGTTGCCACTGGCGAGTCCATACGGAAGCACATCACCGTCGACTGCACTCCCGCCACCAATCATCGCAAGGCTCCCAATCTTGATGTACTGCTTGAGCCCCACTTGACCACCAATAATAGCAAAGCTGCCAATCTCGACGTGGCCTGCAACGCAAACATTGTTGGAAAGCACAACGTGGCTTCCGATCTGTACGTCGTGGCCCACGTGGGCACCACACAGAATCCAGCAATTATCGCCCAGCGATGTTGGTGTAGCAGCCGAATACGACGTGCTTCCGTGAATCGTCACATGTTCGCGGATCACACACTTGCGGCCGACTTCAAGCTGAAACAACGCGGTATCGGTATGGGGTACGCTTTGGGGGTTATGTTTCTTGTCTTGCGGCTCGCCACCAAGACACGCAAACGGGTGAATGAACGTCTCACTGCCAATCCGCGTCTTTCCTTCGATGACAACGTGGGACTGCAGCACGACGCCATCCTCCAACACAACGTCTATCATATACAGTAGGAAGAGAGCGGGGTTAGCAGTATGTGTGTTACAAACCATATTGAAAAAAAGACGTACCCGGTCCGACGATGCTGTAGGGCCCCACGCGGACGTTGCGCCCGAGCGAAGCGCGCGCATCCACGACTGCCGTCGGGTGGACCATTGCGGTCTCGTCCAGACTCGTGTGGAGAAATGGCGATGCAAACAAGTGGCGGTCGGCCGACGTGGCGTCCTGCTCATGGCGCTTGCCCGCCTGTGTTTAACGCCAACCAACACCAGCACCAACAAAATGCTTTTAGGATCCCACTGACCGTCACAGAAAATTTAACGTCTAGGTATACCGCGGCGTGGTCGATCAGTTCTTCCATGGACTGCATGACAGCAGATGAAGCCGAGGTCTGGGCAAAGGAAAACCTTGGGTGAGTTTTCGGCACGTGCCGCGCCAAGCAGAGGCGTAGGAAGCCGCAAGTGGTACGTACGAGACGGCGCGCGGACGGCGCAGCGCATCGGGCGGTCACGGAGGTCCGCAGCAGCGCGTCGGCGGCGGCATCGTGCGGAAACCGCAGTGGACAGCGACGCAAAATTGGCGGCATCAGCAACATTCGCCAGACGTGGAAAAGTAAGTGACTGGCGTTCTGGGGCAAGCAGAGCTTTCCACCGTGTTTTGTCAATAGTATTTTGATGTATCTTTTTTTGGTAATCAGTCTTAAAAAGGCAACTTTGTCCGAATGCGAATCACTTTTGGGCAGTTCAGATTGACGAAGTGGAATCTAAATGCTGCATAAAGCGTGTCCAAAGATCAACACACGAAAACGATGCTAGCATCACTTGAAAATGACATTTACGGTAAACAAACGGCTTGATGCCACAATTTAAAATCGACCATGGAACACTACAAACTAAAATAACAATCTTGCACTCCTGGAGGTCAGGAGCCCACGAGCTGCGAACGCGCCACCCACTTAAAAGTTGGCGTGGATCATATCGCGGTACATGCTGCACGTGCCCGTGCTGCTCGAGTCGCGCTTCATGCGGATGTACCCGGCCTCGCCCCAGTTCGCCCCCCCCGAGTTGCGGAGCTTGAACGTCGTGGCGTCGTAGCCCACGGCCAGCACGGCGTGGTCC